>JAEIIJ010005238.1:0-103433 GCA_018904815.1 Drosophila ogumai
TTTCAAAAACGAAAACGAAAAAATCTTACCGTTTTCGATTACCGGAGCAGGCCTGATAATGACCATTTATGGCTAGATGTTATCTGAAGCGGAAAGGCTGAATGTTCAGAATTTTGAGAATGTGCAAATCTGTATAAGTATTTGGCGGACTCTTGAATGAATTTCAGTCTCGTGGGGAATGAAGCGTGACCACTAACTCAGTGGTTTAGCTTTTTTCTTTTTTTTTTTATTGGGTTATTTGGTTTTTACTGTTTTTCAGAAATTGATCTATAATTAACTCTAGTTATTTGTTCAATGAATTGCATATATAAATACCTAATACAAATTTGCAAATTTCATATTAAACTTTGTAGGGTTTTTTTATTTAAAAAGAGAGTTTTTATGAGTTACTTTAATGCAAGGCATAAAAATAAAAACTTAATAAAAAAACGAGCGCAAAATATTTTTAAACATTTTACAAGAGATTCCTGGCGACGACTTATTCTACATGTTGCGCCATCTGGCGTTTTTTACGGGCTTTCAGAACTGTTGGCGTTCTCTGTTAAGTTGTCGCTGTTACTTAACATTCAGCTAGCTTATGACAACTTCCACCAGAAGGCGCCACTGAATTAATTTTGCAAATAAAAAAAAAATAAATAAAGAAAAAGAATAGAAAGATTAAAAAACAAAAAAAACTTAATCAGCATAAACATGACCAATCAAGTTGAGGTTCTGTTTTACGGACAATTTACAGAGCAGTTGTTTTTTGCGCATTTTGCCGCTTTTTTCGCACGTATTTGTTGCACAAATTCGCAGTTTCCTCATTAGACGACAGCGTTTTATTTCAGACGCGCTGAACGGTGAACGAAATTTCTCAAAACAATTTATATAAAAATCGCACCCCCCTCCGAGCCCCTTCCACCCTTTGTTATTATTGCTTACAAAGATCACGTGTGGATTGCAAAGGGGGCGGGGGTTTTGTATTCGTGACGTCATGGCTGCTGCTGCACCCACAACAAAAATTAAAATTGTGAACATCTACACAAGAAGAAATACAATAAGAATATTAAATAATAATATTTACATTTTTATAAGTATTTTTTTCTAACTGGAAATTATTTTTTCCTTCATTAAAAATATATATTTATTAACAAAAAAATAACTAAAAAAGTATTTTTTTTCTGCAAAACTTTCAACCTACAAATATCTCAACAATTCAAGCTTGTTACCACAATTTTCTTCCCGTGCATGATCCCACTCAAGAGCATCGCTGCTTTTGGGAGAGAAGCATCTGGTGGGTGGTGGAGGTTGGGATTTAATAGAAATCTGTGATCTCTGGGGGTGGCGATGGGGCGGTATTTTGTTTGGCCGTGTGGCTGGGGCCGCCTTGATTCAGTTGCTTGTCGCCGCTTGCAAGAGTCACGCGCCGAGATTTGTCCCTCGTCGCTCTCGTCGCCATCTGTTTCTCTCTCTATAACTCTCCCTGGCTGGACACCTCCTGGCCACCACCGCCGCCTCGCCCTCCACCTACTCCTCCTCCTCCTCCAACACGGTGACCTTGGAAGACCTCAAGCTGAACGCCCCCACCGGAAAGCCGCCGGTGCCGCCGCGCCGCGAGCCTCAGCCGTCGGAAGGAGGCCAGAGTTTGGGCCTGAGCAGCTTTGGTGGCTCGACGGGCTCCATTTCCGGTTCCGGCCGGAAGCCGCGTCTCTCCGGCGCCGCCCTGGCCCGGCACAAGCTGAAGATGTCCCTCAAGAGGGGAGGACCGCCACCGGTTGCCAGCAGTGGAACGGGCGTGATGACCACCAACCTGGATCAGCATCAGCAGGTGCAGCGCTCCAGGGGCTCGAAGAAATGAATATTGCGCATACGCCGCGTGGGACCTGATAGATATCACTTAATTAGACATTTTTACCTATGGCAAAATCGAAGCAAATAGTTTGTGTCATAAAACTGCATTGAACTTGTTCATTGATCTTGTTTTGCGTATTTTTCTCTGCTTTCTGGCCACAATTTATCGGTTGCATCTTTTCGTTCTTCCTTTCCTCCTTCTTTATTTTTTTGGCTGCAGCTGCAGCTGCATCTGCGAAGAGCTTTACATAATCAGCGCCTCTCTGGCTCTTGCTCATTTTCCCGAAACGTACTCACTTGGCTTTTCCTCGGGCCGCTTTTCCTCTCATTGCAGAAAATCCCGACGGTCGCTGCGGGCTACGGTGAGAACGAGAAGCCCGGCAAAGGCGGTAAAGGCGGCCAACCCAAGTGAGTATTCCCGAGAGTCCATCCCGACCACGTCCATGTCCCATTAAAGAGATCGCAGATCGGAATGGGAATCGGAATCGGAATCTGAATCGAAATCGTATCATTCGTCTGGTCGATGCCTCAGGCAACGGCTGTATTACTCGATTCCGTTTCCAATTCCGTTTCCGTTACGGCTCCGGCCATTGAAATCCGTGTGCGATGTACAAGAACATCGACAACAACGAGTCCTCCACGACCATGTTTGAAATGTACTCCTCCTCGGACAGGTTCATTCGCTCGGACATGGCCGATGTGCCCGTGCAGCAGGCGGCTGGCTCCACGCTGCCCTTGGTCATAACCCGGAAGAAAGGCGGCGACGACTCCGAGGATGGCAACTATAATCCGTTTGAGCACCGCAAGGTGGAGCATCCCACATCGTAAGTACAACATAAATATTTTTAAAATATTTTTTACTGGTTTCTCATTATAAATTAGTTTTGGGGTTTCTATAAAACCTTGTGTGAATATTTAAAACGTAGTTGGTAAAAAGCTGTCACATAAAACATTTAATTTATGTTAACAGTACTTGCAGTTTATTTTTTTAATTTTTTTGAGCAACTGTTTAAGCAGTCTAATGTCAAGAGATGTTGATATATTCTCTTTCTTGTTTCTATAAGTGTTAAAGAATATTGTTTAAGTTGTTTTCAACAAATAAAGAATTTATACAAAAATATATATATTAACTTTTCAAATACATAAATATTATTTATTAAATAATATATTCAATATAAAGGAAGTAGTATTAATATGATTATAAATATTTAATTAAGTCAAGAGTATAATTATTCAGTAGCCACGTTTTCCTCCATACATTTTCTTTAATACAATGTAATATTTTGGTAAAAACCCCATAAAAATCATTAGCTTTTGAGATTTCTATAGCTTCTGTAGATTTCGCTGACAACCCGGATAAACAGCTGATGCGATTCGTTTAACTTTCAATGACTAATCCCCCTTAATTATACACCCCCACTAGCGTCATTGACCTTTAACCAGCCACCAAGACTTTGACTTTTGCGCATACTTAAATCAGAAAAGGAAAAGAACGGACGGAAATGCAATTGTATTGACATTGGCCTTGGGCTTTTTGGCAAACTACTTTTTTTCCAAACTAAAAATAAGTAATCGCGCAAAGGAAAATCTCGGACGAACGAGCTAATAAAATGAAAAGCGCCGACAAATGTTTTGCTCGACTCGTTTAGCATGTGGAATGAGGAATTTTCCCAATTTCTTGAGAGAGAAAACGCATCCGCCAGGCCTTGCACTACGATTGCAATTGCGTGAGAGAAAAGTGAGGAAAAAGGTGGCGAAAATGACGAAAATTTCGATATATATGTGTTTAAATATGAATGTACTTTGCCAAAATATTTATTAATTTAGAGTGCACTACGTCAGCTGCTAGAGAAGCGGGAAAAGCCCTCATTTCCAGTGAAATTATTAGCAAGAGGAAAATGTGTAATATATAAGTAAGAGGCTAGGCATTACAGCATTTTGCTCTGGTGTTTTCCTTTTGGCATCTCCCAACTGATCTTTATTTACTTATCTGTCGAATATATATTATACAGTGACGATTAGACAACAATAGCTATTTTGAACAAAGATATTTTATTTAGCCAAAAGTGCAGATTTCGGTTTTAAATGAGTTTTAAAATAAACTGTCAAATATCCATAAGAATGTTTAAGGGAAAATAGAAAAGCTTTTTAAATATATTATAATTATTCTATAAATTTATAATATTTAATATAATTCTCTAAACTTTATTCAAACAATTTAATTAAAAGAACATTTTCTTACCTTCCCCAGGGACCTCGAGACCTTTGTGCACCTGCTAAAGGGTTCCCTGGGCTCTGGCATTTTGGCCATGCCCATGGCCTTCTCCCACGCCGGCTTATGGTTTGGTTTAGTAGCCACCTTTTTGGTGGGCACTCTGTGCACCTACTGTGTCCACATTCTGGTCAAATGCGCTCACATCCTTTGCCGGCGACGCAAGATCCCCATGATGGGCTTTGCCGACGTGGCGGAGCAGGCCTTTCTCGACGGTCCACCATCGCTGAACCGCTGGTCACGCTTCATCCGGTTCATGGTAAACACATTTCTGGTGATCGATTTGCTGGGCTGCTGCTGCATCTACCTGGTGTTTGTGGCCACCAATGTGGAGCAGGTGGTGCGGGTCTACATGGAGACGGAACTCAGCATCAGGGTGTGGATAATGATCGTGACGGCGCCGCTGATCTTTATGTGTTTAGTAAGGAACCTCAAGTTCCTCACGCCCTTCTCGATGATTGCCAATATTCTGATGTTCGTGGGCATTGTGATCACCTTTATCTACATGTTCTCGGATCTGCCTGCTCCCGCTGAGCGTCCTGGCATTGTGTCGGTGACCGAGTGGCCGCTCTTCTTCGGCACTGTGATCTTTGCTCTGGAGGGCATCGGTGTAGTGATGTCCCTGGAGAATGACATGAAGAACCCCACCCACTTCATTGGCTGCCCTTCGGTCTTGAATTTGGGCATGGGACTGGTCATCGCTCTGTACACGCTGGTTGGTTTCTTTGGCTTCCTGAAGTACGGCCCGGAGACGCAGGCCAGCATCACGCTGAATCTGCCCCTGGAGGATAAGTGAGTTATATTTAAATTTCTTAATTAAGTTTAAGCTCTTAACTCTTTGAAATATAATTTTTAGACTGGCTCAATCTGTAAAGCTGATGATTGCCATTGCCATCTTCTTCACCTTCACGCTGCAGTTCTATGTGCCCGTCTCGATCCTCTGGAAGGGATTGGAGCACAAGATCCGGCCGGAGAGGCAAAACATCAGCGAGTACGCCATGCGAGTGGGACTGGTGGTAAGTTGGCTTGCTTTTTAAAAAATTTACCTTTCCGATTTAATCAAAAATCCTTTTATTCCTTAGCTTCTGTGCGGTGGCATTGCCGTGGCCTTGCCCAACCTGGGGCCCTTCATCTCCCTGATCGGCGCCGTGTGCCTCAGCACGCTGGGCATGATTGTGCCGGCGGTGATCGAGCTGGCGGTGTACCATGAGGATCCCGGCTTTGGGCGCTTTAAGTGGCGGCTGTGGAAGAACTCCGGCCTGATACTGTTCGGCGTGGTGGGCTTCGTGGCCGGTACATACGTGAGCATCATCGAATTCCACGCCGAGTTCAGCGGCGGCCACTGAGACAGCCGCTGGCCTAGCTGCTAATGCAAATTTTTAATTTAAATTAGTCTTAAATGAAACTCTTCTAAGCACAGGGATGTCTAAGCTAAGTTTTTAACTAATTTTAGGGCTAACCAAAGTTTTCTAGGACTCCAAAAAAACTCCCGCCAGCCTCTGCCTCCGCCACTGTGGTTATACCTTTTCCCACCTTATCCAAACCCCCAAATCCGACACCCAAAAAACAACAAAAACATAGCAACCAAACAACAAAAGTATTTCGATTTAGTCGGTGCCAACGCCCTCCTGGGGGGCGTGGCATTAAGGTTACTTAGAGAATTCTTGTAGAAGCGATTTTGTATCGTAGTGATTTTGACAACAACTTAGTCGTAATTAGTTCCTACTCGAACTAAGCCAAGACAGACGGACGCAGCCGAAGTTTGTTTTTGTTTTCGTCTTCAAATATATTTTTGTTTTATCATTGCTTTACTCTGTACATTATCGACGCCCTATTTCAATAATCATGACATATATATATTACCAATACACAAAGACCCGCTGCCCCTTGCGCAGGGGCAGCCAAAAAAAACGCATTACAAAAAATTAAATAAATAAAAACTATTGAAACAAATGCATTGGCTTTGAATAATAAACTCATGGGTTGTAGATACTATCTGTTGGATAAGTTTTTGAGGATATAAAATGAATAACCATAACTTGTTTAGTTTCCGAAGGTATAATTTGTTGTAAGATACAGAATACTTTGGGGCTGATTGCTTAAGCTTTCATGTAACAACTTCAAAGAATGTAAAAGTTACAACAAACATAGTTTCTTATAAATTTGAAACTCTAGAGTGTATTATTTTATTAAACGCTCCGAAATCTGAACAAAATTAATAAACATAAATGGCTTAAAAGAATTGCACAAACAAGAACGAAAGAAATTTTAAAACCCTCAAATGGGTATTTAAATTGGAAAAATCAAAGTTAAAAAATATCATAGCTATGTCATCGAAGAATTAGCACATGTTCTGTAGATTAACAAATCTACATAGTGAATTTAAAATAATTGTTAATTTTTAACCATTTTAACGCCTTATCAAATTAAAAAAAATTTACAAAAAAATAACAATTAAAGAGATTAGCAAGCAAGATGTCGATCAAAAATAAAATATGAAAATGACTTCATTATTCCATAAGAAATTTGTTGCAAAAATTAAAGCTTAAAAATATAGTAACTAGGCCAAAAATACATTTATTTCAATTTGGATTGCTGCAAGGGTATAAAAATCAGCAGCCGGAACGACTTAGCCAGGTTCTTTACTTGAACCTATTCGCCTTCTCTTCAAGTTTTACTAATTTTCATTGCTTAAATTACCTTTTTTTTTGGTACCCAGTAAAAGTATCTTATTAAAACATTTTTTAATGTTGAGATTACAAGGATCTTTAAGCTACAAAATATATATTTTGTATAGTCACATCTGTCTAGGTCCTTCCTCCGATTGATCGATCCCCGTGATTTTTTATCTTTTGAGCTCAAAACTCTCGTTTGCAACAAAACAAAAGGAAAATCTTACAATCTCCTAGGCACTTTTTCGAATAGAAAATCAAATAGCAAATAAACAAGTTGCACTGAGCAACAAAAGAGATATTGAGTACACTATAACACAACACGTACCATCTCTTTAAGGAGAGAGTACACCCACCCCACCTCTACCACTCTACCTCAAAATTCAGCTGGGTTACCACTCAGAAAAAAAGTGATTTTTTATTGTTTTAATTATTTATTTATTATTTTTTAATTCTTTATTTAGTATTATTTTTTTTGTAATTAAATACAAATATTTCTGCAATCAGTCACATATTACAAATTAGGGGAAAAATGCCTCAATATTTCTATAAACTTATAAACTGATAGCAAACAGTTTTCTAAAATTTTGCGCGGGAACTAATTGGCGACTCCTACTCGGCGCAACCTTGAGCCTTGTTGACATTTCCCAACGCCTAGAGGATTGCGGTGGTGGATTTGCTGGCTGCCTGTTTGCATTCAGCACTTGATAGCGATGTTTTACCTTACTTTTTGTACAATTAAACCTTGTTTTGGCGATCGGAGCAGAACAGAACCGTGCAGAAGCGAACAGCGATTCGCATTTAAAGGGCCCAGGCCACACACTTTCCCACGCTACTTGAGGCGAGAGCTGAGAAATCAAATTAATATGTGATATGCGCTGAAAGCAGAAACGAGGCGAAGGAAACTCAACTCAGGGCAGATAAGATATTTATCCAGGTGCTGGCTGTGGCTGCTCTCGGAATCGGAATCGGAATGGGAATCGTAATCACCCACAAAAAGTGTTGGCGAAAAAAGAAAAAAACTGAAAAAAGGGCGGCGAATGTGCAAACGCAATTCAATCCCAATCCCAGTCCGAGGTCCGAGCAACTGAAACTGAAACTGAACCGTGAGAAAATTACACCCACAGATAACAAATACGGCATATCCACAAGATACTCCCGAACTCCTCGTACTTATTCTCCTACTTTACTGCAGCGATAAGCGTTTTGCATTGTGACGTAATCTTGTGTGGAGGTAAAAAAAGGAAACAGCCGGTGTGGTGTGTGTGTGTACAATTGAAAAATTACTGTTTGCCCAGCGAGAGTTTAAAGTTCGTGTGTTAATATCGTATCTGGCGGATACGGACACTCGATTCTCGATAAGGGGCAGCGTGTGAAACCAATCAGAAACCCGTTGATTGAGCCTAGCCTGACCCGCCGAGTGTGTTGAGTGTGTTGTGCAGTGTGTTCTCAGCTCTGGGTATTCCCACTCACTTTCCCACTATGCAAATCAGGAGCAAGCCAGGCCAGCAAGTGCCTTCTACACTTATGGCCAAGTCAATAGGTGTGAGAAGTTATTTGCTCAATTGGGTTTGAGTTAGGAGTTTTTATTCCTTTTTTTTATTGAAATATTTACAAAGGAAAATATTCTTAAAATATTATTAGAAGCCTTCTTCTTTTTTAAAATATTTTTAATAACTCTTCTAGACATCAGTACTGTTTCCTCAACCTTTAGTGTACATCCCCCCGATCCTGACAGGCGAGGAAGTGGTGGCCACTTGATGAGCATCTGATTAACCTTTTGTCTCGTCATTTACTCGTCGCGTATAAATCGCCTGCCCGTTTTTCGATTTGAACTTCTGTTAATTTGCAATTTATGCTCGGCCGCTGGCCAAATCGATTCGCCGCACTTGCATTTCCCTGGACAAGTTACCTGGCTCCTGCTTCTGCTCCTCCTCCTTCGATTCTCCTAGCTTTTCTCTTAGCTCCACCTGCCTGCCTGCCTGCCATCGATCGATGGCCAGATAAATGGCATTTTATTAGTTGGCTACTTACCCGGCTTACACCGACCGTAAGTCGCAATATAAGTCGGGAATGGCCAACTGGCAGCTTAATGTCAGTGGCACAATGTTTGGGCCATGTTTATTGGGATTAGTTGCCTGAAATTATGACCAATTTGTCGGGGTTCAATGAGATGCAGCCCCTGCCACACCGGGCCTTTCAAGTCAATTGGATGCAAAGTGAGCCCAAGGCAGTGGGATCGGACCCGCACCCGTAACCCCATAGAAGGCGCTGCTGTTTTGCGCACTTATTTTGCGTACATTTTTGGCAAAAGAAATAAAATTAAAGCCTTAAACAGATATAATGCCCCATCATCAACGCACTTTCCGAGTGCGTCCAGCCAGCCAGTATTCAATGCAAATCTGTGATCACGAATCGCTATCTCCCGGTGGGGGCAGGTTAATAGAAAATTTATAATGCCAGGCTCGCCATAAATTTGCCACATGGCCATATACACATATCCACCCACATGGAGTAGCCCACATGTAGCCAGTAACTAGTAACCAGTCGGAGTCGGAGTTGGAGTCGCCAAGGAGCCTTTTTGTGTGGGAAATGGGCATAAAAATGCTGTAATTTGCAGTTGACAAATACGCAAAACTCCTTACAGAGTCCGGGGCTGCAAAAATTAACTCATATTGCAGTTGCAAGTTGCTGGGCTTTTCGGGGGATTTAGAAGAGAAGAGGGGAAAGGAAGGATTTACACTTTGAGAGTAAAAAAAAAGGTATAAATTTAGGCTAAACTAAACAGTAATTATAATAGTTTTATCCTTAAATATATTAAATAATTATAGATATTAGAATATTATTTACTACAAGAAGTAGAGAGCAGAGTGAGCGGGTTCAAGCGGGATCTTTAAAAGCCTTACCTTTATTACTATTTTTAATTAAAGATAAATTCCCAAATTTTCATATTATTTGTACAACTTTAGTCTCTAAATTTTCCCCCAGTGTAGAGGAGCAGGAGGTGCTCTCGAGGCCCGAATGATTTATGCCCGCAGTGCGGCCTACGAGAGTCTGTAGGCTCCAAGGCGGAGCAAGGCTGTGGCAACAATAGCAAGGGGTAGTGGGAGGTGCTCTCTACACCAAGCGAGAGTGTTTTCCCCCAGCTCTTGGTCCTGCTCCCGTTCCCGCTCCAGTTCCTGTTCCCTCAGCATCATCCCACTCCGCAGGTTCTCCTACCTGTTGTGCCTGCGCCCCGGGCTGCAATTGTCTGCTTAAAAGCGTTCATTCTGTCCACAATGAAGCCACATAACTTGGCCGCAGTTACCGTCTGTTACCCGTGGCTAGTGCCCCAGCTCCACACCGATGCCCCCCTCCGATGTGATGATTTATTGCGGCTGCGCCTGCAGCTCCCTGAGTCCCGTCTCCCCTCTCCCGAGTCCAGAGTCCCTGCTCTGGCTCCGTCCAGATCCCAGCACGGTAGCTGCTGCTCCTCTCGCCGAAACCGAATTGAAACTTTATTTAATAAGTTGATGTTATTTGTTAACTGCGCGAAGGGCGCTTCGCGGTCTGAGTTATGTGCCCCTGGGCCAGGAGACTTTATCTAATGCAAGTGCACCCAGAAAAAATAAGATGGGGTTCCTAAAAGGCAGAACAACGATATGATTACATTTCATATTTTATACATATACATACATATTTTTAGGCAACATTATGTAGATATTATTTTAAAATTATTTGTAGGATTATTAAAAGTGATAATATTTATTATTATCAACAATAAAACCGTATGAGGACACAACGTTCTGTTAACAACTTTAATGGGCTTCCTACATTTCAGATATATTGAATTTGTAAGCACTTTCAGGCTTAAGAAATATTAATTAAAACTAAAAAATATATAATCAGTTTATATTCGCTTAAAAAATATAAAACATGTACATCCATAAGCCTCTCTTGACCGAATTTAAACCGTCTATAAAATGCTTAATTCATTTGCGGATGGACTTGACCCCATTGGGTTCGTAGTGGACCTTCTCCACCTGCCTAATTCCTGCGGCGATTTGTGCGTGTGTCAGGTGCAGCAGCATGGCATTAGAAAGTCTGGACGGGATCGAACGGATTGGACGGATCCGGGGACAGATCCAGCGGCGGCTGGCACTTTAATCTGAGCCGCGGCACACTTGCTGACAAATTGCTGATAAATAAAGCGAGAGATTTGCAATAATGCCTTTCTAATTTCATGCGTCGCCATCGACAACGCGACTCCTGGCCATTGGGCATGCAAAGCGCACAAAAAGAGCAAATCTCCAATCCTGGCATGGCGCCTCCATTGAGATCGGCACAAGGCACCAGCCACACTCGGCACTAGGTAAGTCCATGGCCCCGACTCAGTTTTAAACATTTTCCACACGTAACGCGAAAGTTTGAATCATTTGTCCAAGGCACTACGCAGCGATTTTCATTTAAAATTCTTGTCACAGACATGTAATTGCAACGCGCCAACCGACGACGTCGATTCCGACTCCGACTTCGATCCGACTCCATCTCTGTGGGCAGCCCCAGGAGCACTGGCAGAAATTCATATTAAATTTTAATATTTTATATTAAAATGAATGCAAAAGTGTATGAAATTATTTCTATCTTTCTTAATGTTCTTGGAATTTATTTAACATTTAAATTGACAAGGAAATGTATCCAAATAACTAACACTAAAACAAGAATATGGATAATCAGAGTTTGTTATCATTTATTAATTAATTAATTTATTATCTGGGTCATATAATATTTTAAAATATTTTTTATAAATGAATATACATTTATGTAATAAATTAAATAAAACAAAAACATAAAATCCTCAATTTCTATATTATTTTTTTCTAGTGCAGACGGATCTATAGACTATTGACAATGCGTTTGTCAATAGCAATGGCCGCTGTTGTTGCCCCTACCCTCACCCTCACCCCACTCCCCCGCTTCACCCTCCGCCCCCCACTGCAACCCCTCCACCCCCATTGCCATCTTGCCGCTGCCGTTCTGTGTTGACACAGATAAGTGCGTGGCGGCGGCGATAAGTAGCGTTTTATGCATTAATTTCTGCTCAAAAGAGCATTATTTATTACGCATTAATGCGTTGAATTAACGTTTATTTAATTAATATTAATGCGACCGCTGCTCTTGCGGTTGTTGCTGCAGTAACATCCAGTATAAGCCACAATTCTGTTGCAATTTGACATAGTTTTTTTTCGGGAGGAGTTTCGCCAAGAGTCGTATAGTTCTGGTAGAAATAACGAACAATTTAAAATCAAAGGAGGCTCTTTCTAACTAAGAAACCTCTCCAAATAATCCAGTATGTCGTTGCTCGGGGCTTCATCATTTGTATCGGTCGGGTCATCATTGCTTTCATTGTTCAAGTAATCATCGCTCGAGAAGTCGTCGCTCGGGACCTCATCGTTTAGGAAGTCATCGCTCAAATTTTCGTAGTTTTCATAGCTCACATTATCGTTTCCATTGCTCATTTCATCATTTCATAACGAACAATTTAAAATCAATGGAAGCTCTTTCTAACTAAGAAACCTCTCCAAATAATACAGTACGGTAGTGAAGAATGGTTTTCGATCCTCCATCTGGGTGTCGTCGCTCGGGGCTTCATCATTTGTTACGGTCGGGTCATCATTGCTTTCATCGTTCAAGTAATCATCGCTCGAGAAATCGTCGCTCGGGAACACATCGCTCAGGAAGTCATCGCTCAGGAAGTCATCGGTCAGGAAGTCATCGCTCAGGTTTTCGTAGTTTTCATAGCTCACATTATCGTTTCCATTGCTCATTTCATCGTCTAGTTGGATAATATCTGGTAGGTTCTGCATGGCTGTGTCTATTGTCGGGCTTTCAACAGGACGCATCCCCTGATCCTCTACTGCCTGGGGCTCTAAATGTATTTGTATAAGTTCTGGAGGCACCACAAGTTGCACTACACCAAGCTCGTCTTCCGACTCTTCCTGCGGCTTGTCTTGAATCCCGTCTAGGTGGACTTCCTGGAAGACGCTTTCGGACAAAGGGCTGTTTTGAGTAACTTCCGGGGAGACGCTTTGCGAGACGTCCAGGTGAACGTCCTGGGGCACTGCTTCCTGCAGGGATTCATCGCTCTCCATTCCATCATCATCTTGACTTTGTTCGGTGTCCTGCGGCTCGTCTTGAATCCCGTCTAGATGGACTTCCTGGAAGAAAATGTATAATTGATGAAATTAACAAATATATTTTATAAATATGTATAAGTATAAATAACTATTTGAATCATTGAGCCTTTAAAGTAATTTAAAATGCATCTCTTAAGATATCTTTTGTAAGAATTTGTTTGCTTTTTTTAGGGTACCAATTTTTAGAGTCCACTTTTTGTAGGAAAGGTGTTCGATTTGCTTTTAAAAATTAATAATAATAAATTAATAAAATAAACGAATTTTTTTAAGCTATATACATATATAGAGATTCCCGTATTTATTACCCTTGGCCACCAGCGTCTTTTCATCGCTGACCCTCGAGTTGTGCAAATATTTTACCTCAAATCGAATCGAACGCTCATCGAACTTCTCTCTCTTCAAGTGGCCGTTGATCTGGAATTCGAAAATGAAATTGAAATCGAAAGTAAAGTCGTCAGGCAAATATGTGTGTTACTTGTACGACCCTCAGGAGATAGCCGCCAAAAGGAAGCGGGTATTTCGATGGGCAAATATTTGGCCAGCGACGATAAGGCTATACTTATACTTATATATATTATTTTTGGTAATCCATCAGTGTCAGGGGAGGTGGGGGCGTGGACCTTGCGGCGCAATAAACCCAATAATTTATAGACCAATCACAGGCCCAGTGCACGCACCGCGAGCAAGTGAAAAGATCCTAGTCCAAACACATGGCACATAACGCATTAGAGGCGAGATCTTGGCGAGGACTTTGGTGGGGGATTTTGCGCAATTTATAGGATAGACACCGCACAGCGTGATGTCGCGTCCCGAGGAGAATCTCGGTTCCAGTCCCCAATCCCCAAACCCCATACCCCATAACCCATTCCCCAACCGTACTTGCCTCATTGCCAATTGATTTATACAAACGGCAAAGCAACGGAACACAAATTGGCTGCCTCGCAGATCTCTCTTCTTGGCACTGTAAGAAAAATGTATTAAATTCTTGAGATAAGAATAATATTTATTTTCATTTTTAGTTTGGAGAATATTCAAGAAGAAAAAATAATAGATAGAAAACCAAAGTTAAAGATACTTTTCAGACAAAAAGTATCTCTAAGTTGCTCTTTGATATTCTCCAGCTTAAGGCTAATATAAAAATCTTAAAAATATATATTTAAAATATTTAAAAATTTGATTTATTAATGCTGAATTAATTTATTTCTTCAAGTGCCTTCACTGGCTATGGGAAATGATTTGTTGCACTCTGGCTGCAATCACAGTCTACGCAGAACTCTTCAGTTTCTATTCCAGCCGCTGCTTAACCTGCTGACCTCCCGCACTGGGAGGGATTGGATGGGCTATTCCGGAGTCTAGAATAATGGAATGGACTTGAGGAAGCAGCACTAGGGAAATGGAGAAGGAGTCGTAGATGGGCTATGTGCACGTGTGGCTCGCGTTTCGCTGGAAACCATTAGATGGACATCGCTTTGCATGCTGGCTGCGTAGCTAATTAGAGCCTTAAATGGTCTCCCATGGAAATCCCCCGGCGGAAAGTGAGATTGCCGCCGGCGGCAGGCGTTGGCAAAAAATGCCACACAAATGACAGGCGGACAACTGGACAGCCGGACGGCAAACAGATGTATGTCGGGCGACGGACCTGGACCCATTGCCCGTTTTTGGCCAAGCCGGGAATCGAGTGGCCAACACCAGTTTATCGGGGCCGAAAGACCCAAAACAATAAATTACGCAATCCAAATGCTCAACTGCAGTCCATCAATGGCATAATGAGGCAGTCCCGCCGATCCGAGATCCAGACTCCAACTCCCAGTCCCAGTTCGAGGCGGAGATGGAGATGGAGTTGGAGACGGAGTCGGAGTCGCAGCGTAGATGCATTACCATATCGGCATAAATTCCGGAGCACATCGTTAAGTGGGGCTGACGGAGGAGAGACGTGTGCTGAAACAGGCTTACAGGTTGCAGGTTGCTGCTGCAGGTTGTAGGCTGCTCATGCCGCATGCCACATGCCACATGCCGAATGCCGCATGCCACTTGTCCATTCGCCACTCCCACTGCCTGTCAACTAATGAGGGAATTACCCCGCCATGCCAATGCCAACGCCATTGATAATGGCCTTCAACGATTCCTCCTGGGTTGGGGTCAAGTCAGGAGGTTGAATCAGTGGGCGGCAAGGGGCTGACCTCTGGGAAAGGCGCCGGTTGGAGATGGACAGCTTAAAGGAAGCTCCAACTCCAACTGGACTGGGTCTTTAATGATGCTGTTTAAATGTACATTCAGTAAATTGTTCTGTCTTAATTAAGAGGAACTAATGGATGCAATGTACCTTGATTATGGCATTCAAAATGAGAGAGAACCCCACGGGGATCTAGGTGAAATGTTCAGATTTAGAAGCTCAATGAATTCAAGTACCTGTATATAATAATAAAATATATAAATTTGTAAGCTTTAAAGAAAATAAAGTAAAGGCACTATGTTTGATTATATTTATATTTTCTACACGACTCTGATTTTGTTTTGAAGCGGTTACGCTTAATAAGAATCCGTCATTTAACACATTTAGTATTCAATGTAAAAAAATTTAGTATTCAATTATTAAACTGCAGTTTGTCCTAACGTCCAAGCAATAATTTTGGCGGAAAAGGCTTTTAAGGTCGCCGTCTTCGCTACGTCCATATTCCTTGACCATTGCCATAATGGCAAAAAATGTGCCCTCGATCAGAATGACAGTGCCAATAACAATGATAATAATGTCCTTCCACAGCCTCCACTTCCACCTGCCGTAGCTGAACTCTGGCGGATAGTACAGACAAATTTCCATAAGGGCCGGGATGATGAGGTTCAGCAAGGAGATGGTGAAGGCCCCAACCAGCGAGAGCAGCGGACCCAGGTGGGGGGCCACCACCCCATTCGCAGTGGTCACGGCGACAAACAATATGCGTAGTAGGGTCTCCTTGACCTTGGCATGCTTCAGTTCGCCGTTTTTGTTCCAGTAGTGGGTCATTATGATGTTGATTGACACGTATCCAGACAACGGGTAAGTCAGGTAGATGTCCAGAGCCAGAAGGATCTTGGAGAGTTGCGCAGCACTGAAACGAGAGATTATGGATTTATCTTGTATACATTTTAGCAAACGCACATTTCATTGGTGGGCAGGTTGAGGGATATACTGGCATGCAAATTCTCCCCATAACGCCAGTAGCCAAAGAAACCAAAGGATATGTACGAGACAAACACCACAAGGGCGGAAATGTTGAGGACACCAAACCAGCCGAGATAGCTCTCGGGTTTGGCCATTTTCGCCTCGGTGGCTACCATCTGCGAATGAGGAGTTAATACTGACTTTAAAATTTCATCCGGCGGACTGACCACTCCCACTGAGCTCACGGCGAACAGGGCGATGCCAAAGAAGAGCCCTATATTCTCCACTTTGCCAAATATGATGTCGCGTTCGGACAGCGAAGGGAGTCCTGTAAACAGGTAGTAGAACATAACGAAGAAGCCGGTGTAGGTGAACACCATGGCCGCCAGGTTGAAGGGCACGAGCCACTTGAGCGACCGAATCATGAAGACGGGGATGAGGAAGAGTCCCACCACTGCCACGTAGATGCGAACATCCCATACCTTCCAGTAGAAGTCTATAATCTGCTTAAAATTGGTGGCCACAAAGACCACGTAGACCGCACACATGCCGTAGTGGGAGAGGCCCAGCACCCCGTCCACGAAGAAACCTCCGGCCTTGGCACAGAACCTGAAGCACCTGGGGCCCTGCCCGAAGGAGTAGATCATTGCCTCCGGGAAGGTGGAGTAGCCGATTTCCAATCGGCGCGAGCACTCCACCATGCTAGATATCTGCGAAGAAATAGCGTCTGATTAAAAATTGCTGCGAGGAACTCAGTTATAATTTTACCAGCAACTGCATGCCATGAATGAGCAGGACGGTGCAGAGCAGGAGCAGGAGAATAGCCATGACGATGCCAGCATAGTGAAATGCCAAGGGCAGGGCCAGGACTCCTGTTCCAACCACAGAATTAAATGTCGTAGCAAAGGCACCCAATTTTCTTAAGAAATATGAATTATTACAGAGTTTAGTAGAAACTGTAAAGACTTACGTTATCGGGAAGTCAACTTCTCGATGTTCGTACGGATTAAACCTTCTGTGGAGGATAAGCTTACTATAAGATTCAGACCATTGTGAATACTTACCCCGCATCGGCCATTTAAATTTAAAAAGTTTTTTTTTTTTTGTCTAATGTTGTATTTATGGTTATAATTTAGAATGGACTGTATGTATGTATGGACCTGACATAAATAGCAAAGAACTAAGAACAATAAAAGCTACAGCCAAATAATCTAAACAATATCCATACATTTTAAAAGTATGTGTAGCTTAAGATAGCTTTAAGCCAAGACTCAATTTAGCCTGAATACTCTGACCAAAAGTATGTTATAAGCTCTATAAGCTGGTATGAACCTGTTTTTGCATTTTACAGGTTTAGATTAATCAAGGAAGATCTAAAGAATAAAAGACTCTCCACTATACCGATTAGTAATCCCCGAAAATCGATCATTTTGAGGAAACTCTAGACATTAATTAATTTCTTTACTGCTATAAAAGATTCCAAATTTAGTTAGTAGCAGTTGTTTGGCAGTAAAAACTCTATGAAATATTATATTTTAAATGTCAAAGGCTAATAATATTTCAAGGCTTAAAATCCATACCAAAATTGTCACTACCCACAAAAATGTGTCTTTCTTTAATTAATGAGAAGCTCATTGAAGTCTTAACGGAATAGTTTAACTTTTTATTTTTGTCTACAACATAGTAAATTTTGCAATTGTAAGCATTAAAAGAAGAAATATTCCGTGTTCCAACATAAAACAGCCGCTAATGTCCATGCAATAATTTTGGCAATAAGGTCTACTTGTCTCCGCTGTCTGCGCTACGCCCATATTCCTTGACCATCTCCACAATGGCAAAGTAGGTGCCCTCGATCAGTATGACAGTGCCCACAATGACGAGAATAATGTCCTTCCACAGCTTCCACTTCCACCTGCCGTAGCTGAACTCCGCCGGATAGTACAGGCAGATTTCCATCAGGGCCGGGAAGATCAGGTTCAGCAAGGAGATGGTGAAGGCCCCAACCAGCGAGAGCAGTGGACCCAGATTAGGGGCCACCACCGCGTTCAAAATGGTCAAGATGACAAACAATATGCGGATGAGGGTCTCCTTGAGCTTGGCATGCTTCAGTTCCCCGTTCTTGTTCCAGTAATGGGTCATTATGATGTCGATGACTACGTATCCGCACAACGGGTACGTCAGGAAAATGGCCACGGCAATAAGTAACTTGGAGACCTGCGAAGCACTGAAACGAGAAGGTATTTAGTGTTTGGGATTGTAGTTTTATCTGGTATACATTGTGATAAACGCACATTTCATCAGTGGGCAGGTTGAGGGATATACTGCCTTTCAATTTGTCCCCATAACGCCAGTATCCAAAAAATCCGAACAATGTATACGAGATCAGCACCACAATGATGGCCAGGTCGAGGACACCGAACCAACCGAGATAAGTCTCGGGCTTGGCCATTTTCGCCTCGATGGCTATCATCTGTGAATGAGGAGTTAATACTGATTTAAAAATTGCATCCGGCGGACTTACCACTCCCACTGAGCTCACGGCGAACAGGGCGATGCCAAAAAAGAGCCCTATATTCTCCACTTTGCCAAATACGATGTCGCGTTCGGACAGCGAAGGGAGTCCTGAAAACAGGTAGTAGAACATAACGAGGAAGCCGGAGTAGATGAACACCATGGCCGCCAGGTTAAAGGGCACGAGCCACTTGAGCGACCGAATCAGGAAGATGGGGATGAGGAGGATTCCCACGACCGCCATGAAGATGCGAACATCCCACACCACCCAATAGAAGTCGCAGATCTGCTTGAAGCTGGTGGCCACAAAGACTATGTAGACCACACAGACGCCGTAGTGGGAGAGGCCCAGCACCCCGTCCACGAGGTAGCCTCCGGCCTTGGCACAGTACCTGAAGCACCTCGGGCCCTGCGCGTAGGAGTAGATCATTGCCTCCGGGAAGGTGGAATAGCCGATTTGCAATCGACGCGAGCACTCCACCATGCAATATATCTGCGAAGATCGCCTGAGATTTAGCCTTGAACAGGGTGGGGTGCTCTAATATCAATTTACCAGCAACTGCATGCCATGGATAAGCATGAAGGTGCACAGCAGGAGCAGTAGAATAGCCATGACGATGCCAGCGTAGTGAAATGCCAAGGGTAGAGCCAGGACTCCCGTTCCAACTATACACTTCAATAGCGACACAAAGGCCCCCCAATTCCTAGAAGAATGAGCATTATAAGGAGAATTACAAAATCAAGCTTAAGTTTCTAGAGACTTACGATAGCGGAGATTCAACATTTCGATTTTCGTACGGATTATAATCTCTGTGGACGATAAGCTGTCTATAAGATTCTGACCATTGCAAACTCTTACCCTTTGTCGGCCATTTAAAATTTAAAAAAATCGTGTATATTTTTATATTTATTTTAAATTTTGCTTAGGAATCGACTGAATGTATTGACTTGACATAAAAAGCAATGAATAAAAGCTGCCACTTAATATTCTCCACAATATCACTGTTGGGACACTCCTGGTCCCGGGTTTTACCAAGTACAACAGGCCTCTGGTTTTAGCATACAGATAGCTCTTCGAGCAGCGAGCCTTCGCGAGCATCGCAACAATCACAATATTTTGTAGATAAAGAATATGTTGCCAAGCTTTTCCTGAATCAAAAGTAGATTATTAATCTAGAACGATATACATATATACCGATCAGACACCCCGAAAATCGATCCTTTTTAGGAAACTCTAGAAACTAATAATAATTTTTATACTCATTTAATTTTTTTGCAAATTTAGTTAGTAGTAGTTCGTTGCCAGTAAAAACTATATCAAATATTCTTTTTACACTCAGCTAAATGTCAAAAACCCACATTATTTCAAGGTGTAAAATCATTACCAAACTGTTCACTGCCATTTAAATTTCTCTTTCATCAATGAGGAGTTTAGATTCTCAAGGATCCCCGTTGTTACTCATGATAGGGACTGGCATTGCTCTTGCCCCAAGTCTCCTTCATTTCCTTAATGGCCATGTAGTTGCCGATTATGAATATGACGGCGCCAAGGCTGATGAGAGAAATGTTCTTCCACAGCTTCCACCGTGGCCTGTCTTTCCTGTAGTCCGGCGGATAGTACAGACAGATTTCCATAAGGGCTGGGAAGATGAGGTTCAGCAAGGAGATCGAGAAGGCCCCAACCAGCGAGATCAGCGGAAATAAGTTGAAGGGCAGCAAGGCGTTCAACGTGGTCAAGAGGACAAACACTATGCGGACGATGAACTCCTTGAGCTTGGCACTCTTTAGTTCGCCACTCTTGTTCCAGTAGTGGTTCATTATGATGTCGATGACCACGTAGCCAGAAAGCGGGTACGTCAGGAAGACTGCAAGGATAATCATAAGGCTGGCGACCATTGCCACACTGAAAAGTGTAGATAAATAATTAAAAATTTTTAGATTAATAAATTTTCATTTGTAAACTCACGCTTGATGTTTGGGCAGATTCAGGGAAATACTGGCAGCTACCTTGTCCCCGAAACGCCAGTAGCCAAAGACCCCAAAGACTATGTACGAGATCAAAACCACCAGGATGGACATGTTGAGCATGCCACAGCAACCGATGAGGTCCTGCGGGGTTTCCATTTTCGACTCGATGGCCAGCATCTGTAAGAGATGTTATCGTCTCCATTTCTATGAGCTTGGCGAGACTTACCACTCCCACGGAGCTGATGGAGAACATGACAATGCCCAGGAAGAGGGTCGCCTGCTGCACATCGCCAAGTAAGAATAACCGGCGATCGGTTATCGGAGGCAGACCTATGAACAGGAAGTAGAACATGAACAGGAAGCCGAAGTAAGACAGCACATTGGATAGCAGGTTGACGGAAACCAGGTTGGTGAGCTTTCGGATCAGGAAAGTGGGGATGCTGAGGAGTCCACATATTGTCACGTAGATGCGTAGATCTAACGCCACCGTATACTGGTCCAAGATGTATTTGAAACCGACGGACACGAAAATAAGGTAAACCAAGCACATGCCGTAGTGGGAGAAGCACAGCACCAAGTCGACGAAGCATCCTGCGGCGCTGGCACAGCTCCTAAAGCAACCGGGACCCTGCGTAAAGGCGTAGACCACAGACTCCTTATAGTTGGCATAGCCAATTTCCATGCGGCGAGAGCACTCCACCATACTATGTATCTGAGTAGAAAATAAATATATATACATTATAGTAAAGATGGTCAGGAACTTACTAGCACATGCATGCCATGGATGAGGAGGACGGTGAGCACAATGAGCAGACAGAGGCCATTAAAGATTCCAGCAAAGAAAAATCCCAACGGTAGGGCCAGGACTCCCACGCCAACCACACAGCTCAGTAAGCTCACAAAGGCCCCAAAGTTCCTATTAAAAATTATCAAATAAAAGTCTGAAGAATGAAAATAAATAAAGACTTATAACTTACGACATCGGGGAACCCTCCTTTCTGTTATTGTACGGATTGTAAACGACCCTGTGAAAGAAAAGTTTACAAAACATTTCAGGCCTTTGGGAATTTCTCCTTACTCTTTATCGTCCATACTTTATTAATTTAAAGAGAGCTTATTTTGTTTTTAAATGTTTAGCCAAAAACTATTTACGAATGGGCAAGTCTATATATATGACATGAGTAGCTTTGGGTGTGAGATGATGAAGAAAATAATAATAATTGCTAGTGAAAAAGTTAAGAAAGTCTCCATTTCTATGAGCTTATATCGACAAAACCATAAAAAATAATATAACAAATTTTTAAAATTTTTTAATATTTAAGATTATTTTAATAATTATACTATTTAATAATTATTACTATATATTGATCACTAAGGTTGCTCATGGAAGCCACTGCAGTGCACTGTGCCGGCCACACCGCCGGCCAGACCACCTGCAATGAAGATCATCGATCGCCAGAGTCGGATCCTGCCGGGACCGTATCCTTCCGCATACTGAACGCAAAGATCCAAGATGCCCGGAAAGATAAGACCCAGCTGGGCCATGCAAAAGGAGCCCACAATGGAGAGCAGAAGCCAGAAATCCGGAAATTGAATGGCCACCAGCACCGAGGCAATCACCAAGGCTATCTGCACCAGGCACTTTACCATTTTGGATGAGTGACCCGCCTCCATTTTCTGTTCCATATATCCATGCCAGATGATGTCCACGGTCACGTAGCCACTCAGAGCGTAGCTACAGAAGACTCCCAAAGCAAAAAATCCAGCTACTAGCTGGGTGAGACTGAGGAAAAATATATTAAATAAGCAAGAGGGTTATTTCCTAAAGGAAAACCCACATTTCGTCTTTGGGCAGATTGTGCATAACTGAGCTTGCCGTATGCTGGCCGTAATGCCAATAGCCAAGGAGTCCAAATCCTGCATAGAAGAGTATTACCACGGCCATGCCACGATTAAGGACTCCACAGGTTCCCAGGAAGTCCGTTGGGGTTTGCATTCTGCGAAGAATGGTCAATATCTAGGGGGTAGAAAAGCTCGATAAAGTCAATCATTAAAGCGTTCTATTATCAACTCACCACACCAATTGATTCAATGGAAAAGAGAAGTGTTCCAAAGACTAGAGGCAAACTCTTTAATGGCTGAAAGGGACGAAGTTCCCTGAACTCGGGCAGGTCCTGGAACAGATAGCTCAGGGTGATGAGAAAGCCTATAAGTAGAGATTTCTATAAAAGCTATATAGTGAAAAAGTCTGACATAACCCACCAATAGTTATCATCAAGTTGGATATTAAGGAAAACGTTTTTAAAAGCTTCAGTTGTCGTATGAAAAAGGTCAAGATCAAGGGCGGCAGGAGCAAGGCCATATAAAGCCTCTCATCCAATGGCCACAGGTATATGTCACCCAAAACTTTCAAGATCTTGGCTATGAAAACCACATAGATACAGTCCACACCAAAGTGATACAACGAGACCAGGATGTCCACATAATAACTGGAAAAAAAATAAGTGGATGGTTGTACTCTCAAATGGAACTCACTGCATGGGCTTGGCCAGGAACTGAAATCTTCTAGGACCCATGCCCACGGCCACTTCCATGCTCTTGCCATAACTAAGCAAGGGCACTCCAAGGCGTTTTTCCATCGAATTTATGTCGTTTAGCTGAAAAGATTATTCCCAGATGAGATCTTAAAAGAAATATTTATATTAGTTACCAGGACATGCATGGCATATACCATGAAGAAGCCCAGGACAACCGTCATTATGAGTCCCGTAAGCCAGCCTGCATCCAAAAAGGCTCTCGGCATGGCCAAGCATCCTGTGCCAAAAGCACAATTCAGGACATTAATGAAGGCCTCCAGGTTCCTGAGATCTTGGAGAATATTTATAAATGAAAATGCAAGTATAAAGTGTGCTAATCTTACGTCATGTAACTACCCTCATCCTTGGTCGCCTGAGCCTGAATGGCCACTTGAGTTCTAGGATACATTCTTTAGTAGAAAATCCCAGCAATCTCCTCTGCTGACTCACCCGAAACTCCTCTGATCGCCGCCCAGTAGCCTCTGGTGGAGGGGCAGCTCCTGTTCTAAGCGACGATGGCCACTGAACTTCCTTTTCGATCGCTCCATTTCAGGAAACTTAAATCACTCGGAAGGGAATAATTTCTGTATTCTTTTTATTCGTTTTCTTTTCTTTCAGAGGGGAAGTCAGCGCCGACTTTGGTCTGCAATTATGCAAATGTGGATCACAGATCCCTCGGGTAACGGCTGCTGCTCCTGCCCTGATCTCTAGAATCTGGCCAGCTTCCAGGAAGGGTGGAGGTATTAGCATGGCCCTGAGCGGCGACTCTTTCCAGGAAATCAAGCTCTGTTTCTGTTGTGTGGGCGTTGTTGGTCGAGAAGGAGAAGGAGCTGGCTACCTAAATTATGCAATCGCCGGCGGGGGCTCTTGGGCAAACTAATTAGTGTGGTCAGGACTGGCATTTTTCAAGTGCTTCCCCGCCCGATTTATGGCACCATAAATCCACTGACTCCCTACTATGGAAACTCCACGGTTTCTAAGTCAAGACCTAGCCTGGTATCTTTGTGTGGGGCCTGGGCTTGTTTTCTAAAATTGTTTAGAGACTAGAAGTCAACTAATTGTAATTTTAAGCTCGGATCACCTTGGGTTTTTATGTTTTCTTTATATTTTTAATTTATTTTCTTATGTTTTTAATTTACATTGAAGAGCATTTTTTTTTATATAAAATGACTTAATTTCTACGCAGCCTTAAATACCTATGCGCATAATTATCCACTTGCTAATTGTTGACAACTTCGAATTGGAAATGAATTCAACCATCCATTCAACCCTTCCGATGTTGCTCTTTTTTATAATTTCGCAAATCACTCTCTGTATGTTTGGAAAACATGTGAGTCTCTTTCTCTTCTTCGATTAGTAGCGCAAATATTGTATAAACAACTTCGAGCAATTGTTTTTTGAGAAAAACTATCGTGTATATGTGATGTGGCAAATTGTAGTCCCAATTGATGTATTTATTAGGCAAACAAATAAATCCAGCTCATATAACAGATATAGTACCTAGCGAAGACAATAAATAAATAATAGAGAATTCCAATTAAATTACTTTAAAAATCATATCCTTTCGTTGATGCGAGATTTTAGTATTGGCAATATCCTGTTCCGTTTGGTCCTTGTCTCCCCAGCCCCAGATGGGATGGGTTCCATCTCCGGTTCGCTGTACGCGTCGTTGGACAAGGTCAGCAGGCACACTCTTGAGGTCATAAGCCCAGCCAATTTTGGCAAAAAGCTCTATGAACTTGGTGGTAAAGTCATTGGCGAAGTGACCCCCCTCGGCGCTCTTGTAGTCCCAGGGAAAGACGTGGTGGTAGTTGTGATAGCCTTCGCCACATTTCAGCCAAATGAGCACTGGCTCATTCGTGGGATTGATATTCCTGTCGTAGCACCGATTTCCAAACATGTGAGCCGAACTATTCAGCGACCACACGAGATTTAGGCTGAGGATCCACCGGAGCATGCACATCGTGTAGAAGGAGGTTTTCAGGGTCTCGCCCCAAAGCCACATAGGCAGGACGGTGGGCAGGACGAAGCAGATAAGCGGCATCAGGATGAGGTAGTATTTCTTCTGGAACATCACCAGCGGATCACTTTCCAGGTCGGATAGATCGATCTGCTGGCCCTTGGCCTTCACCTCGGGATGCTTGCGGCAGCACAGCCAGCCGATGTGTGCGAACCACCAGCCGCGCTCAGAGTTGTACGGATCAGCGTCCGTCTCCGTGTACTTGTGGTGCAGGCGGTGATCCCTCGCCCAGTAGTACACTGCATCCTGGAAGGCCAGGGTGTCCAGAAACAGGAATATGAGCTTCAGCCGCGTGTTGGCCTTGAAGGTGCGGTGAGCGAACAGACGATGGGCGCCGCCGGAAATGCCCACTCCGGTGAGTAGGAAGGCGGCAGGAAAAATCAGGAAAGAGGTCCAAGTGGACTCCACGAAGAGCAGCCACAAGCCATACACGGAGAACGTGTGAGCTATCACGAACAGGATAATGTTGAACCACACCAGCTTCAGCTTCCTGCCATCGGTGGTCTTCAGCTTGCTGAGGTCCTTGGCCAGGCCGAGGTCTCTGGTCTCTCCATCCGTCTCGAAGAGCACTCCGGTGACATCGTTCCCGTTGGGTGGCATTCTGCCTGTCGATCGGTTTTAATTCTGGTTCCTAACCAGCTCAACTGACTTGTACTTATAGCTAATTGAAACACGAATTTCAATTCCGGACCTTGTACGCGTTCTATGACATAATTTCCATGAAACTCAAAAGTGCATTCGGTAATTGTAATGATAAATTATGTGCATAGAGTGCCAAGAAGCTAAAATCAATAGAATGGATCAGCAGGAGAATGCACTGGAAGAAAATAAATAAAATATCAATTAAATTAAATAATTGAGTAATTAAATTCAAGTCTGCTTATTTTTTAAGAATTAATAAATGTCAGACACATTTTGTTTTTGCCTTATTTTTAATTTGATTGAATTTTTTTAATTAAAAAAATTATGTTCATTATTAAAGCAGAGTCACGGAATTTAAACTTCAGAATTATAAGTGAACTCTCTATTTAAGGGATAGAAAATATAAATATTGTAAATGTTAGTTTATATTTTATCCTTTTCAATATAGTTGTTGCTTCTCTTAATTTTGAATAAATCATAAGATAAATATTTTAGATTTTTTCTGTGTGCACCCAGTGAATGCTGAAAGTTGCTACTAGCAATGCTGCTGCTGCTGTTGCTGCCGCTGTTGCAGTTAGATGTGGCGCATCATTAAAGTGCAGACAAATGGCAGCGCGGCATGTGCGGCACATGTCAAGCTGCACAAGTCCGGGCAACAGGTGAAAATGCTGGAATTCTGATTATCCGCTGCTCGCAGCAGTTGCTGCGGTGATTGGCAGCGGCAGTTGTTGCTGCTGCTGCTGTTGCAGCAACTTAAACTGTAACTTTCAACGATTTGTCGTCGTCGTAGCTGGAGCTGCCCGCCGCTGCTGGCTGGCACTTTGATGTTTGGCTGCAACTTGCAACATGCGCATAATTATGTGCCTTGTCCGCAGGCAACATTCCATTTCCACACACAAAAAAAGGGGCTCTCGGCCACGCCCTCAATTCAATTTACAGCCGGAAGTGTGGGTGTATACTGGCTTGATATACATTCTCGTTGCTGGATGCCAGCCCAGCCCCTTGGTGCTCTGCTTTCGCGAACTCATTTGCTGCTTCATAAATCAAAAATCCCAGCGGCGGCGGCAACTCCCGCATAAAAAATAAAACTTGAAAAAAGCAAAACTCAAACCGAAATCGAGTGTATGAAAAACGCATTTAATGATTGGCGAACAACAAGCGGGAGCATCGGGAGCAGCAGTGGCAGCAACATAATAGGCCCATCTAGAGGCAACATTCGCGTACCGAGCAAAAAGTGGGAGGATGCAGTGAATTTTCTCCTGTGATGGTTTTTTTTAATGCCATTTGTTGCTGCCGCTGTAGATGTTGCTGCTGTGCTGCTGCTGCTGCCGCTGTAGATGTGGCTGTTGTCGGGCCGTTTGCCTTTTTGGGGCCCGTGAGGCATTCGCCTAAGCGGCAGGTTCCTGTCTGCCCCATCCAGGGAGACGTTGACTGCATTTTTAAGCGCGCTCCGCGCATAAAATAAAGCCAGATTGCAGGTCTTGCCTCGGGGCCATCATCCTCCTCCTGCTTCTTGAATGGGGCGAGTAAAAGTGCAGGATGCTTTGTTGTCCTGCCCCCGAACCCAGCCCAAACTCTGGCTCGGAAGAGCTTCTGCAGATACGGCAGCTAATTTTCGATGGGCACAAGAAAATACAAGAAGAAAAAAAAATCGGGTGAGGAAGGGAGCATCTGAGATCTTGGAGCGATAATGATGCAGGTTAATCATTAGCCTGGTACGTGTATTATGCGATTATTAGTTGCTCTCCCGAAAGGGGATTACCTGCAAGCCCCTATTTTTGGTGGGCGTTTGCTCTCGTTTTTTTTGTTTTCCTTTTTTCTCTGTTGGCCAGAACATTTTAGCCGTAATTTCCAATTTCCGCTTGCATCCGCTTGCATCTACATAGTAGAATATATGTGTACATACATGCGGCCGATTTGTCAACGCGGCAACATGTTGCTGCAACATGTAAGTTGTCAGCGTTTTTTAAGAATCAATTGCCGTCCAGAGAAGCACGGTGAGAAAAAGGGGTGGATTGTGATGTATTTTAATTAAATATATTTACAAACTATATAAATAATATAATATTCTTACCAACTCGAGGATTTTAAGCTTGCAGAAGTTACTTGCAACACCCTAAACATTGCCCCTCATAGCTCGCGTTAGCCTTCACTGAGCTACTCTCTATCTTATTTTTCTCTATCTAAATTTTATTTCAAATAAACTATGATTTATTTTTCTTATTGTGTTCTTTTGGAAATCCGATCTGGGCATTGCCCGCCTTCTTGGCTGCCGTCTGTCAGCGCAAAACCCCCAACCAAACCCAAAAGCGATGGCCACACACACAGGCGGCCTTGAGAAGCAATATGCCCAAGTACTTGGCAAAAATCATTGCAGAATTTAAATGAGCCGCAAAAGCAGAACACACACTGGCACACAGCACACTCACAGATATTTTGAGGGTAAAAAGCTCGCTCGACTGACGTGCAACATGATTTTGTAGGCGTGCAACATGCGCATGCGCAACAGCCGCAACTTTATCAGATTCTGCGCTCTTTTTAGCATTATTTCTGTAATTTTTTTTCGCCTGCCTCATGCCGGCATGTTGTTGACTGTCAATTGTTTGGTGGGCGTTGCAGCCAGCAGCAACCAGCAACTACATAGTAACAAGCAACAAGCAACAGCCAGCAGCAGCAGCAAACAGCAACCACACAGCACAGTTTCCATAGTCTGGAGACCAGACTTTTGAAGCTTTATCAATGTCAACAGCATTATCACACAGCGCTGTCAATATGCAAATGCCCAGGGCAAACCCAGCGACAACAGCAACTTGCCCAAGTAGCAACACAGCAACTTGGACAACTGCAGCAGCAGCACCACCACCACCAGACACATTCTCCTCGGTTCTCCTCTAGAAAAGACAAATAAATGCTTGTTGCTGGCGATTGTTTTCATGTGTGCGTATGTGACACTCGTTAACACGAAGCGAAAATGCGCGAAATGCGATATTTCACACGATTTATGCACGGGACAACGACAAAAGTTGCAACAACAGCGTCCCAGGAGCAAGCCAGAGCCAGGAGGAGACCACACACATGGCTGGCGCGTTGGGCCTGTGGGGCAGCTTAAGTTGCCGCTCCAGCTCCTGCTGCCGGCGGAATATATGAATTACGCAGCACCAAAGACCGCAGTAAAGCAACCCTCCATTTGTTCATCTTAATTTAGAGTCCCAGGAAAACCAATTGGAAAGTGAGTTCTACTCCAGCATCCTGCTGCTGTCAATACGGGGAAGAAGAAGGCAGCCGAGACAAAGTTGTTTGCCCGCGAGGGTTGCTGGTAATTTCTGGCCCAGGTAAGTGGAAAAAAGTAGAAAGCCACAAACTGATAAGAACTGATTAGACCCCTTGGCATAAATCAGTGTTGCCATATCCCACGAATGTTGCCAAGACAGCGCGCCGCATGTTGCAGCAGCCACCGCTTAAGGAGTAGGAAGCTGATTAGCCAGATCAGAGAGCTGCCAAGGCAAACAGTGGCCACTGCTAATGGCCAAGTTGCTGGCGTGCTAATTTGACAGCTTGGCCAAGTTGTTAGTGGGAGCGAGAAAGGTGAGATACGCAGAGGAGAAGCAGGAGAGCAGCTACTCCTTTGAGATTTATGCGTTGCCAATTGGCTGTGCCAACATTTGCCCATATACATAATTGAAACGTAATAAATTCTGTGTGATGCTGCAGCTAATGTCACCGCTGCTACACACAAAATAAAGCTTGATTTAATGAGCCAACAGTAGTGGTTAAGATTTTGTAAGACGTATTATCAAAGACATTAATTTGAATAACCGAAAAATATGTAGAAATATAAAAAAAAACTGACACCAATATAAGTACTTGAAGAAATAAATATGTAGACAAATACAGTCTATATAAAACTAGGTTTTTCTTCTATCAAGAAATTAACAAATATGTTTTACTTGGAAAAAAATTAATCGTAAATTGATTTATAATTTATTTCAATTTCTTATTCAAGCTAAAAAATATATATTAAAGGTAAAAGGTTTCTTAACATTAAACTTTATGTTTAAGACTGGTCTATTTTTACTTACTTACTGACAATAATTCTATGTTTAAATGTAGTAAATCATTAATTTTATGTGATAATCAACAATTCTTAAGTATTTCAATTTCCTAGAAATTAAATTATTGGTGGACTCTAAAAAGTATATACTTCCTTTGTTAATTTCTTAGCCAACACATTCTCCCTTCTACAATCCTTAGTTACCATATTTTTACTCAAAATTCTACCCACTTCAACCACATTTTCTTCCAGTGCAGCTACTGAAGCTTTTCGTGGACAATTAGCGGCTGCAACTAACGACAATTGCTGACCATTTTCATGACTCGCTGTCGATTATTAAATAAATAATTTCATAGCGCTGATGCGGTGGTGCTGCTGCTGTTGCTGCTGGCTGTTTGGCTGCCATTTGCTGGTTTTACAAGCTGTAAAGTGCGAAATCAACACGCTTCATGCCAACTTCAGATCTTGGGGACCGAATACCGGAGACCAGAGACCAACTAGCTGGACGGAGTACCCAGTAACCATTCCTTTCCTGATCCACTGTCCGGCGGCGAGTGTCCACTATGTTAGTTGTCAACACAAATGGCAATCGGCGTTGATAAATTGTTGCTGCCTTGGGCCAATTATAACCGTCTTTGGGCCTGGCTCAATATAGCTGCCAATCTGACAGTCCGCCTCCTGCCACCGCCGTCCATCCGATCATGTTGCCAATAATGTTGCAAGTTGCATGGCTTTGCATGCAGATTGCGACGGGTTTCCCTTCCTGCGAAGCCCCGCAAAAGTAGGTTCCACTTCCGGTGTGGGCGCAACAAAGTATCGAAACCCGATACCTCCGATACCCGATCAATCTCTGCTTTCGGCGCTCAACTCTTTCAGATGAATAATTTGTCAAAAACAAACCAAAAAAAAAGAAAAGGCGCCAAAAGCAGCCACGTGCTGTTAAGAAAAAAGGAAGATGAAATCAGAGAGTGAGCAGGAACAGGAGCTGGTAAGCTGAAGAGAAAACACCCCCGCACCTGAATCCACTGTCAGATGATCCATCCAAGGAACTCCGTATCCCGAACGAGGGGAGTTCATCTGCCACATCAGCTGTTCCGTTCCTCTTCCCTTGGCGCGAGCTGCTGCCCTCCTCTCCTCTGTGCTCATCATTATTGTTATTATCCACGGCCCGGTGTGTCTCGCTTGTACAATAACATCTAATTTCCTACCTTTCTTACAGCTCCTTTCGGCTACCTAACGCACACTTTGTCTCTGATTTTTCAGATTTCCTCAGGACATCCCCTGGCAAGCAGAGGAGGAGGCGGGGAATCATCACCCGCATCACATCCTTGGGTCCTGAATGTTGCATATTTGTATGCCGTGCTAATGACATCATGGTAAGATATGCGGAAGGAGGCGACTCCGATTTAATCGGGGAATTGCTAGACACAATCTTGGATAAATGACAAAAGAAATTTAAGAGAATATATGAGATTGTAGGATAATAACAAGGAGAGGGAATTACTTTGAGGGAATCTTTGGATAAGGAAATATTTTTAAGCCGAGTTTTGAATGGAATTAATATTAAAGGTGATATTATTAATATTATTAACATTTTAGTTAACGATTTAGAACTTTTTTATATTTTTAAGCAAATTTTTAAATGTTATACATATTTTTAGAAATATTAGTAATATTATTAACATTTTAATGGCGACTGTGAAATTATTTTAAACATTTTCGAAGTATTTTCATCTTTACCAAGATCTTTATAAATTCTTGGATAAAGGTTTCTTATCCAAGGAAAAATCTTTATAAATATTAAATAATATCTATAAATAAGACAATAATATATATTTTACAAATACAAAGACATTTCCTAACATTTTCATTACCCTAAAAATTGGTGCCCCTCTACCAGCACTTGAAAATAAATTTTGCAAAGATTTGCCAATCTGCAGCCACCCCACCCGAGCCAAGATTATTGACCTCTTCTTCCAACAAAACAAACGAAACCCTGGCCTTTGTTTGAGCAGCGGCAGGAGCTCTGTAGGACAGCTGTTGGTGGCTGATCTTAAGAAGTCGTTGGCGCGCAGTCAGAGTTGCTGGCTGAGGAAAATAATAAGAATAAAAATATTTAAAAGACGCTGCTGCCACCGGAACAGAAGTCGTGCTAAGGAAAATCTGAGAAATAACAGCTGACACTGGAAAAATGAAAATGCACGAGCCACGAAGCCAGAAGGAAAGGAAGCTGAGCAGACGAAAGGATCGCATCTGATCGCATTGCGGTTAGAGCGGAAAAGGTGTCAGAATTGTGGCAAAACAGCTGTGTAGGTTGCTGGTAATTTCGGTTTTAATTGTAACTGCAATTAGAGAGAGGAGACCAGGGGATCAAGTGTTTTTATCTTTAAGGAAAAAGAGTGACATGTGCGAGACGCCAGGAAAAGGAAGGCAATGTATTCTGTAGTCTAAATTCTTAATAAGCAATTATTATTTAAGGTTCAGAAATTTGTCTAATATTAAAGCGAGATCTTTAGCAGCCTTAAAATTTAAGTTTAGAAATTACTTAAAACTATCTTGTTCAAGAATTATTTTTAAAAATATGTTCCACAATATTTGACGAATTAAAATTATTTTTACAATTAATAAAAAATATTTTATACCTTCTACTGCATTGTAAATGTATTTATTTATTTATTATTTATTGTGTACTGCCTTGTATTTGATTTTGAACATTAACCTTATATCCAACGAGTTTCTTCAAAGCAAAAACTAAATTCATAACTCTCAGATAGCTTGGCTAGGTCATAAAAAAATTAATACCTAATAAATAACTATACACTCCAATTAATGTTTATAAAAAAACAATTAAATGAGCCGCCGCCAGACGTTAAAAAAGCATTAAAAGAAAGGTAAACGGATCAGAAGGTGGAGTTGCTGCAACAAGTTGATTTAGAGGTCTCGGCCTGAACAACCGTTAGCCAAATCAGAGACAGAAAGAAACATTTAAAGAAATTCAAATGAATTCGCATTCGCATTGGGTTTTTCTGGCACAGATTCCGTGTCTCTGCGAGGATCCTGGACTTTGGAGCAGGCCCTCGGGCCCCCCGCCCACTTAAATTGCGTGCCACGCTGAAAGCATTCATTTGCAGCAAAAGAAATCATCGGTCGCCGAGAGATATTTGTGCGTTTTGTGGGTCTGCCACTGGGATGCGGCGAACTACAATTAAATTTGCATTTGTATGATTTCTTCCAGCCGCTGTTGGTGCCGCGGGTGAAATACCTTGGCGTAGGAAACATTTATCACTGCTATGGGGTCTCCGCAACCGCCACCGCCACCAACTCAACTTCAAGTCCGAGTCCGAGTCCGAGTCCGACTGGCAACGCACAATAAAACTAAAACGTTTATAATTTCATATGAATTTCTTATGGCGGAGCTTGCAACTATTAGCCGGGACATGCAATTGGCCAACAGAGCGAGCGAGGGAGACAAAGAGAGGGCGGGAAAGACAGACAGTGAGCCGAGTCAGGGCCCAACTTAATCACAGGTTGGCCAGCTGAATGGCCTAAACGAAAATGCTTAAATTTAATGACATAAATATATACGCGAAGCTGTTTGGGGGCACAGTGAAAAAAGTCGCTGGCAAAAGGAATTAGAATGTCTGTTTATGATTGCCTTGATTTCAATTAAATTATAATTGAAATGTAGGTAAATTGAATAAATTAATAATTAGTAAACATGGATAGAGGTTTGTAAAAACACTTTAATTTAAATTGAAATCGTTTCATAAGAGGTTACAACATAATTTACAAGATTTTTCTAATTTATAACTATAGTTTCTATTTTAACTTCTGCTTTAAAATCCCTTTAAAATAGTTTAAAAATCTGTTACTACTTCTATAGGATTTCTTTTAATCATACATATTATTTAAATAATTTTTTAAAGATTTATATATTTTATATTTCCCTCTCTGTATAGATCTCATCAGCTATGGCGGGTGGCTATCTCACCTCCTCTAAGCCCTCCTTGGAAAAATGCTCATCTTGCGGAAATCTAGGGAATATTTATCAATCTGTCACGGCCCGAAAGCCCGTCGAATGGAGGATCATCTCGTTGGCAGGGAAGCAGCCAGCTGTCCATTTAGGGAAAACGAGTTGCGAGTTAAAAACGTTGTGTGCCAAGATTTATGTGAACCCACCACCACCACCACCGCCGGCACCACCCTTCGAGGAAATTGCTTATTGCGCACTTAAGGGGCTGTCAGAGATCCCGTTCCAAGGACCAAACACCAAGGACCGAGGAGCTAGGACCTCGCCAACGCCACCACCCCGTGAGGCGGGACCGGCTGCTTCTTTTACTGCCACCGTCAGGACAATGGAAGAGGCCACCCCATACCACCCAGTTTTCAGGCGAGTATCTCTGCCTCCCTCTTGACAGTCCCCTTGGGATTTTAACTCCTCGAAAAAGGACACAGAAAACTCGAAGGAGGAGGGAAGGTAAGCACATGCAGCTGCGCCTGCCTAATGAACACATTTACAATCTTTTTCGGTTACTTTCCAGTTGCTGCGCAGTTTGGGAATCCGAAAAAGATACAAGAAAAAAAAGCTTGTCAGCTGCCTCGGGACTTCGCATTTAATGAGCTTTGTGAGTGAGCGGAACTAATTTCCATTATATCCCAGAAGAAAGGGTTCAGCTGTCATATATCCCACCATTCTCTTCTGCCTCCATTTGGGAACTATCTTGGGGACTATCTTAATCTCGGCATAAACACTGATACATCATCATCGTCGGGGCATAAACTTCAATTCACGTTCGCTGCTTAGCTCTTTCGATTTTCAATTCAAGTTCGCTGCCTAAGTCGTTCGATTGGCAGCTCTCAGCATAAATTATGTTTATTTTTTTGGGACCCAAAATAAAGACCAAACGGAGGATTACACACGCTTTAAAAAAACTCCCACAAGAAGCTGGTAACCGGGGGAAAAAATCTCTGGCTACTTGGCATAAAATTAACTGTTCATTCAAATAAAAATTAAACTATTAAATGCTCAGCTCCGGTGGAGAAATGAGCTTAGACGCATAAACGATTAACATACATGAAACGAAAAAAAGAGACACACACGACGGCCCCGAAAACTGAAGCGTTTCAAAAAAAAAATATATATATGCGTATATAAAGCTGATCAATAAAATATAACAATCATGCGATCAAAAATCTTTCACAAACACAAATACCTTTCTGGCTGGCCACTCCACGCCACTCCATTCACCTGTAAAAGTGTGGGAAACCATAGAAATAAGAGAGCGCGCCAAAAGGCGAGAGCCCAAAAAGAAAACGTTGAAAATTCAAATTAGCCCGAGACTCGTAAATAAAAGATATTATAGCCAATCGAGCAATAAAACCAGTTAATCTCTAAATGTGCCGAGACCCCGTCTCTTTCTCCGAATCTCTGACTGACTCTGACTCTGTCTCCGGCTCTATCTCAATCTGAGGAAGCCACTCCGTCCAGTCCACCTCATCAAAGTGGTTCGGCCTACATCTGGAGCTTGGGTCTGATCGGAGATCGGAGAACGGAGTCTGGAGGTTTTTACGATCTGCAACAACCTGCGCCATGGCCATGGGCAAAATCAGTTAGACTCTCAGGCGGGTGTAGGATTCACCTCCGGCTGCTCTCGAATCTGAAATCTCTCCTCATCCTCATCCCCATCCCCATCCCCATCCAGCTACTGGCTGCTACTTCTGCTCGATCATCATCTTCTTGGCAATCAAATCAATTTTATGCCGCTGTTGCATTTTTTATGGCATTTCTAACACACAAACCACACGATAGCCCCATTCACTCATTCATTCACTTGGCCCATTCATTGATGAGAGGAGGACCGCAGACCGGAAGCGGGTTACTACCCCTCCGCATGGCGGGGGGAGCCGTCCGTCGAGGGGGAGTCCAGCGATTACCAACAACTCAAAGCTCGGCCACAAAATGTTGCATTCGGATTGGGTTATTAAGCCATTTAAGCGACGTGAGAAAATGCTGCAACGTTCGGAAAAACTTGGAACAATTACACGGGGCAGAAAAAATGGTGAAAATTAAAATTAAAGATTAGAAAATAAAGAAGTTTTTTAAATTTTATATTTAGATTTTGTTTGAAAATTAACATACAATCTAAGAGCTATATTTAAGCATTAAATAGAAAAATGGTTGAGGGAAAATAGGAAGAGAAACAACCTTTTGGTAAAGAATATTGCCTAAAATTATTTTAAGGAGTTTTTTCCCCTTAAAAAAATATATGACAATATTTATGCTGTCAAATGGTTCAATTTATCGTATTATTTCAGCTGTAAAACATTTTTTAGATATTTTACCCTTATTAAAATTTAAATTAAAAGAAAAAAACTAATTTAAATAAAGTTCATAAGAGGGATTTTTCAGAAGAATTTTTTCTCATTAAAGATTCTCAGGAAGCCTCCCTTTTTGGGCCTGCTGATGGAAGTTAACCCCTTAAAAATAAAGAAGAAAAACCTTATCCTTTGGATTAAAAATTGAAAGATATTTTTTGTAACAAAAAATTAATAGCCTGGAAAATTCGTCATGCTATTTTTATTTAATTAACCTTTTTCTTACACACTTTAACTTATTTTTCTCTGCGTGTAACAACTCTACTTTTGAGTAGAGGAAAAAGGCAACAACACTGCTGGAAGTGGAATCACTTGGATTTAATGACTACACTAAACATTTATCGGTGCCCGGCTAACTAACAACAAAATCAATTAAACTAACTCAGGGCCGAGGAGGCCAGAGGGGGGCGATGGCGATGCGTATGTTTAAAGAACAAAACATTGGCTTCTGTCTACGCCCCTCGAGGCATGTCATTAAACTTTGTTGGATGTGCCTTTTTTTAAGACGAATCCCAGGCGACCTTCCCACTTCCACAGACCACAAAAAAAAAGGCTGAGATTTTCATTAAGACAACACTTTTTGTGAATGAAATGGCGTCGCACCCGCAACTCCCCCTAAGCTCGTCAGCAAAGTAAAGGTTAACTCATCTCAACGCTGTAGGTAAATCATACGAGATTTGTCTTCCCGCCGAGATCTTGGCCAAGATTTCGGGGCGTGCGCGTGATTTAAGCACATGTTGGTAGCAGAATCCAACAAAGAGCCAAACAAAAAGGCAACAAAAAGCCCAAAAAAGATACAGAAACCACACGCAAAACAACGCCAACAATAGTGTCTCAAGCTCGTGTGTGTTGGAGGAAGTGCAAAGTGCCGTGATAAGATCTCCAAGTTGTGCCAAAAAAAAAGAGTTTAGAAAAAAATGAGCAGCAAGAAGAGCTTAATTGCCTGAAAAAGCCAAACGAACAGACGGGACAGGTTATGATAGATAGGTAAACATGCTGGTGGCGAGGGATCATCAGAGCTTCTGCGGAAGTTGGTGAAAATTTCGAAATGATTTCGAGCATACTTCTGCCATCGATCACTTCGAATTCCTTGGCTCTAATGAAGCTTCTATAAATAGTAAATCATCCATTGAATCAGTAATCGTTTGATTGAGTTTAATTTGCCATCATCAGTGGCCTCATCAATCACGCCATGTGAGCCGAAGAAAGTTTCCCAGAAAGCTTAAGACAACTCGGGGACAAAAGGAAGGGGAATTCCCTTTGGCTTAAAACAATAATATCAATAAACAGTTGAATATATTTAACCTACTAAGATTTACGTTTGTTTTTACCTAAGAAATATAATTAATGAAGTTTGGCTTTTAAGTGAAATACTTGGTATTATTTTCGTAAGACTTGAAATATTCCTAAAAGATCATTTATTATAAAATCTATACAAATTTATTTAATACTTTTATGCCCTTGAAGGGTATTATAATTTTTGTCAGAAGCTTGCTTTATTGCTCTTTAAAATGTAGCTTATTAATTACTACTGTACATTTACCCGTTTCGTTGTTCCGTTTTTTTTTTTTCAAAGATTTCTGTGATTACAAATTCCGCCAGCTGTTGGTTTTAAATCATGAGTCTCCTGTCTTCTATCAGAATCTCTCTGGAGCCTGTCTTATCCGTGGGAATCTCCAAGAGGTGAGAGACCCGGCACTAGCATGCAAATTAGATTTTTTAATTGGAGCCGGCGACATCTCTCCACCTGACCCCCAGAATAACGCCCAGCATAAAGATCCAGTCTCTTGGCCAAATCTCCCCTCTGATCTCCTGCCGTTGGCGTCACCTCAAGGTGCTGGGATGTCATCCACTTTTATGGTTATTGCGCCGCCAGCTGAGGTTGTTGTTGCTGCTGCTGCTGCTGCTGGCACTATTATGTTGCAGCGAACTCCCAGTTGCAGTTGCAAATGCAAATTGCGAATGGCATTGCTCGATCTGCCAGAGATGTTGGCGTTTTTGCGTGCTTAATTGAAAATTGTGTTTCGGCGCTTCTAATGAATGGGAAAGTCAAAGATGGCAATGAATTGGGATTTATACAGAGTAAAAAAAGGTTTCAGCTCAATTATATACCCTGAGTTAGTTTGGATTTAAATTTTTAATTTATTTTTTTATTGACAGGAAAAAATGGATTCCCAGAAAAAATATGAAAAATAAAGAACATTTTTGGACAAATAAAATATATAAAACTTAATTTAAAAAGATTTCTTATATGCAGAAAGGCTAAAAATTAGTTTTTAAATTCAGGCTTAAAAATTCAATTTAGAAAATTTATTTTTCCTTAAGCCAAGTTTTCTCCTGTGTGCTCTCTTGCCTCCCATTGCGATCTGCGCCTCATTAAAGCCCGTAAAAAGACTGACTAAGCAAAAAGGAGCAGCAGGAGTCTGTAGAAAGCTGCCGCCCATAGGGGTGGTTCCTGCTTCTCGGATTTAGTGCCGCAGGCCACAAAATCTCTGAACGAGATCTTGCCTTTTGTGCCGCGAAGACGTTTGACGTAGTTTTTCCCGCCAAAAGGAACAAAAATGCTTACGGGGGTTGCACAACGGGATCTGGGACCTGGGTCTTAGGATCGGGGATATATAGGAATCCCGGGATCGTCGGAGGTGGTGGTGGGTTGAAATCGGGTGGGTTGGTGGTGGGTTGCTGCTGGGTTGGTGCTGGGTCGGCGGTGGTGGCGGCGGTGCTGCTGCTGCTGCTGTTGGGGTGGCCACAAGGACAACAATAAGGAGGCAGCCCTTGGCCCAAGACCGAGATCCTGAGAGGGCGAACTGATGACGATGACTGGGCCAAACCGTGGGAAGATTTCCAGCCCAAAGGGCACGGCGATGCAAAGGAATCTCGCAGCGACACATTCCCCTGCTGCAGCTGCACTCGAAGTCGCAGCATTGAAATAAAGGCGAGAACTTTTGCCTTGATTGCCGTCCGGCCTGCGGGGTACGATTTTGTATTGATATTAATTTCATTTCATCTCAATTTCGGGCGTAGGCCCCAGCGACACTGAAATGTACTTAGCGCACTCATATGGCTCAGACTAAAACAGGCAACAATGCCGCGACGGTGAAGGCCCTGGGAGAAGTAGTGTTCGAATTATAAATACCCGTCATACTTAATTTGCATATTGATTAAATTTAAAACATATTTATTGTTAATAATTTAAGATAAAAAATGTAGGATTTAAGATATTGGAAGGAAATTATCAATTCTGAGCTATATTTTTACCGAATAAATTGCTTGGAATAGAGTTAGTAGAGTAGGTAGACTACGAATTAAAAATTCATTGATATTTAAAGCGTTCATATTATGCAATTATATTAAATCGTGTAGATTTAAAAAGGCCTCTTTTAGGTTTTTACAGATTTTTGCGAGCTTATTATTCTGGGAATATATTGCAGAAATCTAATAAATTATAGCTTACATATTTTGAAATAAAAATGGGTTAAAAAGTACAGTTTTTAAATACGGTTATTAAATGGAATAATTAATATAAATGTGTTTTTACTGTGACAGTTAAAATATATTTTAATGCACAAAAGCAAATATTAAAGTAATTAAAACACTTATCTTTATAAAAAAAAAAAATTAAGATACATTTCCTGCCATTTCGAATACATAAAGATTTCTAATTAAGTCTATTACAATATAAATAAACTATGATTTTGCGAAATATATAAAAAACCTATTAAACGAAGAACTCAAATATATATTTTTTTTTATAAAAATTAAAAAGTAAACAACTTTAAAGATGTTTAAAATTTTAAACCATATTAATTCCATTAAAAGAACTTCCTGTAAATAATCATTTTATTCAAAAAATCATACGCCCCGTGGTCCCAACAAATTACCCTATATTTATCGGCAAACAGTAGGCAGCTGGAAAAATGTCGCCAACTCGAACGACTTCATCAAGAAATCAACAAATCAACAAATAGGCGAATTGTGTTGGCTGTATGTGTAGACACCCCACCCCCGATTTTACCCACACAAACGGGTATATATCGTAGGGATATATATCTCACCGATAGCCGATCGTTGATCACTTTTTAACCTACACCATTTTGGTTTGCTTTTCGCTTTTTGTCGCCGTCTCATTTCAATAACTCATTGTTGTTGCTTTCCCACACACAGGCACACACCACGCACACTCTGACAAACACATGTATTGAGTTATATAGCTGTATCTGCATATACACCTACACCGTGTTGCTCTCGAAGCGAACCCACGAATTTTTGTACGAATCGCGTAAACGCGTTTCGCGTCTCGTTTATTTTCCCTGCCCACAATACACGCACACTACAGAGTATCTCGGGCTGTGTGTGTGAGTGGTGCCTGTGTGTGCGTGTGCTACTATTCGTTCATTCACAAATTGTAGTTGTTGCTGCGCTGCTGCTGCTGCTTGGCATGCTTTTGCCTTCACCTTTTTTTTTTGTTTTTTTCTCAATTCGGTTTTTGTTTTGTAAACACACTCACACTCACCTGGACACACACACTCCTGCAGCGGCACTCGGCAGCTGCGTCGCAATCTCACACACAGATACACGAGCGCTCTCTCGCTCTCGGCTGCATCGGCATTTCAAGTTCATATCCGTGAGATTGTTTTGCCGGCATTTCTCACGAGAGCGCAGAGATACTGAGAACGAGAGCGTGTATCTGTGTGAGGTGTAGGTGAGAGAGAGCGCCTTTGCATTTTATCCGGTGATTTTATCCGCAGTTACAGCCGTCTGAGATTTTCTTATGGTTTAGTTTTGGTTTTCTGAGGAAAATAAATGAATGAATCAATAATTGCATCTAACAGATACAAATGAGAAATTATACTAGTGTTTATTTTATGTGCAGCATATAAATAAAAAGATTTTATATGCTTTTAAAACAAAATAATCGCACTATATTGAGGAAATGCCTTAGATACTTTTTCGTATTTTATGTTACATATATATTTTAACAAGAATAATGTAGTTTAATATTAAATATTTGAAAGCAAATAATGACTAAAGCAAGTGTCAATTTTATTGTTAATCTTTAAGATAAATTAACTTGGTTTTTAGCGATATTATAATGTGATCTCATAAAATAATAAGTAAAATTAAGAAAATATTTGCTTGGGGATTTGTCAATTACTACACTAAACAATCGAGGTAATTTTACTTTTAAGCATCTGAGGGGTATAGCTTCATAATAAAAAATACTTTATTTATAAAAAAGTAATTTCATTCCAGCATTTCTTAGTATTGCAAAAGTAATCTAACATTTGAATCAATGCTCTATGCTCTATTAACGTTACAAAGCACATTAATATTGTAATTTTATTAGTGGGTATAGTTCATAGCTAAAAGTCCTAAAATACTTTGGAATTAGAATAAATACTCCGACTCATACAAAAGCTTTAACTAAATTGTACGTTTTAAATCAAAATAAATACTTCTCAGTAGTATAAACAAAAATGAACGAAGAAGATGTATTAACAAACCTATTTTATATTTTCTAATGTTAATAAGGGTACATTTAAAATTTTTCCTTGAATTTAATTTATGAACTTTGTTCAGTGACCCGAAAAACAACCAAGTTTAATGGCAAGTTGCAAGGATTTAATTAGCCATGGTTCCGCGAAGTCTTTCCCAAAGATACCCCTTTGAATCTCGCAATCTCAAGAGGTTCATCTGCCCCAAAGTCACGATTATATAAAGCCGTCGTGTGAATCTGTAGGTCCGTAAATCCGTGTGAATCCGTGAAGTGGGAGGTGCCTATTTCTTCGGAGCCCCAGCCGGCGGAGCAGGCCAGCGAGCAAAGCAACACCAAAAAAGCTGAAAATGCAGCCTGAGTGCTTTTCATTGGCATAGAGAGTTTTGAGCAATTAGAAACCCACGCAGCCATAAACAACAACTACAGAGGCCAAAGAGAGAGGGAGCGAGGGAGAGCGATACTGGAGTGGGTGTTGGGCTCCCACAGCTGCAGCAGCAGCAACAACAACACCAGAGAGTAAGGAAAAAAAACACAAACGGCTTTTGCACGTGCTGCCTCGCTTGCTCTGTCACTCTCTTTGAGCAGCAGCTCACTCTCTCTCTGAACTTTATCCGGCGAATGAGAGGCCCAGACTGGTTCACGCACACACCGAAGGCAAGGCCCGCCTGCGTCGGTGTTGGTGTGGCCCGAGGCATGCTGGTATTGGTGTATCCGCTGCTGCTGCCGCTGCGGCACCGCTGTGGATTCTACTCAGAAGTCAGTATCTGTATCTTGCTGGGCAGTGTCGGTTCAGGTTCACTAACGTTCCGCACGCGCTGCCGCAAAAAGCATTTCTTCCGCCGACTACGAAGACGCGTCTTTCAGTTCTTTAATTCTACGCAAAGCTTCGGTGTTTGGCCAAGTGCGTGTGCCGAGTGCCTTTCGCTCTCCGCTCTCTACACTCTACACTCTCCACTCCCTCCACTCTGCCCGCTCCACCTCCGCGGTGGTTGGTCGTCTGTGTGTGTGTGTAGCTGCTGCCGCCACCCGAAGCGCTGCCGACGACGACGCTGCGTCGGAAAAACCGCCGTTGGCTTTGGGAAATCCGTTTCGTTCGTTTCGTTTCGTTCGTTTTCGTTATTTGTTATTCGCACGTTGACGCGACGAGACCGCGAGCCGAGAAACATGCAACACAATGCGGCAACTGATCGCGCGTGAAACAATAATCCACATTTAAACGCTCTCTCTTAACAAAAAAGAAAATGTAAACTTGCCAAACAGCAAAAAATAAAAATTACAAATGCGAAATATGCAAGTGTAAAAGTGCGTTGCCATTCAAGTGTCTTACAACAAAAGTAATACCACAAATTAAGCCTATTTATATCAATTAACCACGCAGCACACACGCAAGCGCAGCATAACCCTCACATAATACGTCAAAACAAAACAAAACAAAGCAAAAAGAAGTGTGATATTTTAATATTAGCCATTAGAGTTTACACAGAGAAACACCGCAGCTAAAGAAAAGCCTGCAAAAGTAAAATAATATTTAGTGGCTGCCGCAAATTGGATAATGCTTGGATAATTCCCGCTCTCAAATAAATACCCAAAAAAAAAAATCAAGGTGAGTTTGCCGACGGCTTCAATGGTCTCCCTGAAGAAACACAATTTTTGGGTGGCCAAAAAAGCACTAATAAATAATATGAAAAGTCATGGATATCAAGAAGAAATATAAGTAAATTTTAGTGATTTAAAATAAACAATTAATCACTTAAATGGTGAAGCTTAACGAACTCTAAAAACTAACGATTTATGGTTGAAATTGTTAGGCAGTGTGCAAATATCTACTCTTCCTAATGAGTAAATATTTACAATTCTTTCAACATTTTTATATCAAAATTATTCCATTTATAAATGGCTTATTACTCACTCTTGCCAAAGTCAGCATTTTGTTTAAAAATATACCCCAAAAATGTGTCAAAAGTAAGCGGCTCCAGTTACTCCGGCGATCGGCTTTCAGTTTGTGCCTCAGCGTAATATCAGATCTGAAAGTATAGGTATATATTATATATATTATTGATGTAACTGTGCAATCGATTGCACCCATGAATGATGGACTGATGATGAGTTCATATCAGCCCACAACAGGCACAGGCCCCCTCCGGAGGAGGCATCATCTGAGTATACCATTCCGATGCCGATTCCGATTCTCTATCAGAGTTTGACGTCAATCGGCGCTGTGCGACTTGACATCGCCGATCTCCTGGCAAATTGACGCACACAACACCCAAGCCAAGCCGAAGCCAAGCCAAAGCCAAAGCTGAAGCCAAAGCCAAGTCAGCGATAGTAGAGCCTGCAAGATAGATAGACCCTTAGCCCCCAGTTCGAGTTCCCAGTTCCATTTCCAGTTCTTTGCAATTTTAATTGCCCATCCTGGCCAAAAGCAGACATATGCTCTTGTACAGAGAGAAAAACAAGGGATTGAAAGGATGTAAAGATGTGACAAGTAGGTGTGAGCTTTGATTTAATTATTGTCTTGGGAATATTTTCCGATTAGCATATATACCTCTCTTACTTTTCAAAAGGTTCTGTCTACTTTCTAAGTACATCTTCCCCTTAAATATACAATTTATTCTGCTTTACACTATAAAGTATTCTTGAATATTTCCCATTTGTTTCCGTGTATGTGAACTATGCCAATTGTCTACACCTGAGCCTCAGACTAGCTGACAAATTTGTATGCACGCGCTTCAAAAGTGCAATATTAATTAATTCCAGCAACTGGCAACATCTCTCGCAAACTGATCTGTATGCAGCAGAAGTTGCTGGTTGCAAGTTGCTAGTTGCAAGTTGCTAGTTACTAGTTACTAGTTACTAGCAGCCCGGGCAATTAAATCGTATGTCATTCATTGGTAATTTATACCATTTAAAGGCATGACAGAAGAGCTGTCGAAGGTGGTTTCGATGTGGTATATGTACAAGTATTCCAACAGAATATATTTATACAAATTAAAATCAACCAAAAATCAAGTAATAAATGAAGAAATTAATTATAAGAATAAGGAGGCTGTATGTTTAATAAAATTATTTTCAATCAAGAAAGGAATTAAGGTATTCTTCAGCTTCTTGAATTCATTTCCTAGAATTTTAATTTACTTTTAGCATCATGTTATGAAAGAAAATTCTCGAAAATTTTCGAAATATATTTAAACATGTTATTCATACATTTCTAGTTCTAATCCTTGGTTAAAGACCTGCGTTTCTTTAAATTGCAAATAAACTCAATACCTTCAATAATTTTTCTTCTTTTTCCTGCCGTTTTACACTTGAAAAATTAGCATAAACTCCTGTGTCTTTGAGATACCCTAGAAATCAAAATTCTAGGCTTTTTGTTTTTCGAGCTGTCTCGCAAGCCAAACGTTTGATCGATCGCTCTAAACCGATTCCGATTCCGATTCGATCGGCGATAAATGCAACTTGCCATGAAAAGTGATGCCATAAATGGGCATTAGGCTATTGCACATTTCTCAATATGTCGCGCGAGTCTGGCGAGTGATTTTTCCCCAGTTTTCCTCCGACATCTCTGGTCTCCTCCGCTCCTCCGATTCCCCGGGCTTTATACGCACCGCGCCATATATGACAAACGGCGACGTCTGCCGATCGGACCCACTGCTTTTGGCATATAAAGCAGCCTTAAAAAGGGGAGGGAAGGGGGAGCAGCAGCGGGTGGTGCAGTTAACTCAGGTGGTGCGGCGGTGTTCAGTGGTTTCGGGTTCGAGGTTGAGCCTCACCCGCACGACGCCATTTTTCGAGGCGCACAGAACGGACCTCGGAGTCAGCTGCAATTTGCATTTTCCACACACAACACAGGCACTCGGCATTCGGCTTTCTGCTCCCCATTTCTCACTATTTTCTATACACAATAAGAAAATATTATAAGCTTATTATTAAATACTTATTTGTATTTAAAAATTCAAAGAATTTTAAAGAATTAAATTCAATAAAACAATTCAAGTTCTTTTTTGATGTTCTTATTATTAAAGTTTTCATTAGGTCAATAAAATTATAGGAAAATTATATACTTTTATTAATTTAAAATTCAATAGAATGTAGAATGATTAGAATATTTATTTTTTTTATATTTTCTCCTTAGTAAAATATTTTAAAAGCACAACCTTCTTTCCAATCAAACCACTTGACTTTTAGTTTGTATTTTTCTTAGTATATCTCTCCCCTCTTCCTGCCCCCTTCCAGTGGATTGTGCTAAGGTCCCTGGTTCATTGGTTAATTTATTTCTGACACAGCCTTAAATTAACAATTTTAATACAAACCAAATGGCAAGAACAACAAAAGAGCGCGCATTGAAATTGAGACGTTGGGCGAAATAAGCAGCAACAAAAATGCACACAATACGCGGGTTTAAAAAAAAAGGAAAACAAAAGTTAAAAAGGTAAAAACATAAAATAAATTTACAGCAAAACAAAAGCGTGTAACAGAACAAAAGGAGAAGGCGGAGGGGGAGGAGGAGGAGCAGCGGCTGTAGAAGTGAAAGAGGAATGTGTAAAGTGAAATAAAATTCTGGCGCGTTAATTAACTTTAAACGATTGAAAACGAATTGATTTGGAGAAGCCATTTGATTTGGATTAGTCGTGCCCGGTTCACAAAAAATATAAAAAAGAAAAATGTAAAATGGATGGAGGCGGCGAAGGTGTTCATTTTCAAGGGTTAAAGCTTTTGGCCCAGAGTTGCCAAGCTAAAATTAAAATTCAATCATCACGTGTGCGTTAAGAGAGACACACAATCAGACAGATCATTGGAGATGTTAATTGGAATGCGTTAAACAATAAAACAAAGACTACGCTGCCATGTCTGCCACAGTTGGCAAGAGTTTAACACCTTTCGGTCGAACCAAAGTGGCGATCTCCCCGACATCTGATAGGGCCTCCGATCGGATCGGATCGGCCCTGGACATGCGTTGTTATCATGGATTTGATAAACGTTTTGTTTTTCATTAGAGCCTCGGCTTGGCGGAGGAGGAGGATCTCCAGTGATCCATTCCGCCGGATCACACCCCTTCAATTAGCAGGGGAAGAGATCTTCCATCGAATTTCCGTTGGCCATTTTGTCCCACATAGAATCAGAGTTATTTCTAGCGAACTGATCTAATTCAGACTTGGTCTTAATTTCTCTAATTAAATTGGGGTTTTTCTGAGGGAATTAGGAGACTCAGACAACCCTTGAATAAAAGGGATTTTGCATAATCAAGTTTAATAGTAAAAATTCATAAAAATCTAGAATAGATTTAATGAAATAAATTTCTATTGGATATATTATTTATTTATATAGAAAATATATTATAAATATTAAGCAAACTCCTTACATTTTCCATATCTTAAAACTTAAGCCCAATTGACTTCTTGTGGTTTCATTTTCCCAGACTAAACACGAGTTTATCAGCAACCATTTCAGACTGAGGTTTACTTAAGATAGCACAATTCCCACCACCACCACTGCGGTCATTGTTAAATATATATGTATATTTATTTTATTTTTATTTTAATTCTTTGCCACTTTTTTTTGGCATATCAGCAGGGAACCACACACAAGTCACTCCTCAATGAACCGAATTTTAGTGTCGGTGGGGCCATTGGCGAGGCGGCCGCAGCACGTACTTGAAAACAACTTTTAATCTCGAGTAGTTTCAATTAACGTCATTGGACTACATAGATCGCTGATTACGGATTGAATGAGCATTAAACGCACATATAAATAAATGCCGAGTGCTGCCCGCTGGGGGAAATAGAAAATAGAGACGAAAACAAAGTTAGAATAAAATCGTGAGCGGAGATTGCTCGATTGCGATTGCGGCCACCCACCGCACATGGTCGGGTGTGTTATCATCAGCGGGAAACCGTATATACGCTATATACGATCTGGCCTATCTGTCCTTCGATTTACGTCACTGCTCGAGTCGCAATTCATGAATTTCTCGCCGCGAAAAAAACAATTCTATTTACTGGACAGCTGCCCACCGCCGCCACCACCGCCCACTTCGAGTGGGAGTTGGTCGGGTGGGGTGTTTGGGTGATAAGAGAGGGGTCTCTGGTGATAAGGCCTCTCGAGTGGTCAGTGGTGGGTGGGTGGATCGGGTTAGGAAATTTACGGGCGTTGCATAAAGCCGCCTAGCCTGATTACAACGCATCTGAGTCACGACGAGACCCACCGCAAGATCTTTCGATTGTTGTCGCCGTTTCTTTTTTTTTTTTTTGATTAGGCCAACACTCATAAAGTGGAAAACCTGTAGCTGTTGAAAACCTGTACCTCCTCCTCCTTCTCTCCTGTGAAAATCCGCAACTGGCTTTTAGTCCAACCAATATTTTCGCCGAGTTTATAAGCGCAAATGTCTGTCGCATAAAACTTAATTGTAATGTTTGTTTACGAGCTCCACTTGTGCCGGATTTCCAGATATGTATTGGGACTGCAGCGGGACGACCGCCACCCCCGAAAAGCTAATGGTCGCCATAAATCCCCACTGAGTGTGGTATCTCCGAATATGAATTGCACTTTAATTTCGAATTGCCGGCGAGTGCCTAATTTATGTAATCCCCCGCGCCGCTGTTTGTCATTTCTCTCGGCGAAGGAAAGTCCCTCCGCCGAAATTGTTTTAAGTAAGCGACAGTCGTCGGACGACATCCGACAAAACGAATAATAATAATAAAGAAATATCTTCATGCCAACAAATCCATTACAGTCAAGTGCACGACAACAGCAACAGCAAATAAATAAAAATATATGTGCACGTTGAGTGTGTATGAGTGTATGTGTGTGTGTGTGCGTGTCGAGTTAAAAAAATTAACCGAAATTTTATTAGTATTTGCGCAAGCGCAAGCCAAAGTCAACCTCAAATATTTGACGACCAGAGTTGACCAAAAGACCCCGACTTTGAAGGCATTGGAGGGGTTATATGGTTGGGCATTCTCCGCAGACTCTCTTCGCGGCGTCTCTCGCGGAAAGCGAGAAAGGGTCCAGAGAGACTGAAGCTGGAGACGGGAGACTGGAGAACAGAGACCAGAGCCCATAGCTGTCCAAGCAAAAGGCAATTAGAGTTGACACTTTTGGTTTTTCGGTTTTTGTGTTATCTTCTTTCTCTGGGAAGATACCTTTTAATATAATAAAAGTTAGGAGTATTTCTTATTTTAAAGAGTATAAAAAACAATAGATTTTAGGCCTTCGAATCAATATGTTTCTTCTAAATTTTTTCTATTTTTTTTTTGTTATTAAGTCTCTCTTAAAAATGGTTTTAAGATCACTCAATTGTTTCTTTGTGATGATCAAAAATAACCTGTTTATATATCAACTCATCTAAAGTCTTCTTACGCCCCCACCACATATACATTTTGTTAATAAAGAACTCTTATTTGGCAGTCACTTTAATAAATTATTTTGTTTATTGATTTCTCAGAACTCAGCAACAATGGAAAAAAAACAAATTTGACTTCTTTAATAAATAAACATTTATTTATAGCCAGGTGTTTAGTACATTTATTAAGCCATTAAGATATTGGCTTAAGCCAAGGTTGCTAAATTAAAGAGTATTGTTAGGTGTCATATTTTCCTTTAGTATCCCTGACTCTCCTCCTTTTTCTTGGCTGATCCCTGGACCAAGGGCCTAAAGAAGTTGTCGCGCTGTCTTCTTCGCGTTCAGCCAAACCCAAACGCATCTCAGCTCGCTTTTTGGCCGGACCTCGGATGATGATGGCGTTGACGTGCCCAGGGGACAGTTTAATTTTCACTAGGCATTGCCCACTTAAAAACCATTTTCACTTGAGACGTGACCGCTCCGCCAGATCTTCTTCGCCGACTTGACCGTCTAACGTGGCCGCTTGTCTGGCTTTTTGGTTTTCGGCTTTGGGTTTTTTAGTTTTCGGCTTTGGCTGGGGATCTCTGTTATTTATGGATCAATATTGACGCAGCAGCCGGGGGAGGGGAGCAGAAATATCTGTAAAATAGCCAGGCAACATTGTAAACAAAGTGTAAGCCGCTTTGTTGATGCCACCTCCCAAACGCCCCTCGGAAAAGGAAAGAAAAAAAAAAAACCTAGAAAGAAAACATGGAAAAAATGTCGCCAAAGCATTTTTTCAAAACGATTTTTCTCTCCGAAGCTTCGAATACAATGAAAACCGATCGATGACATTTACAATGAAGCCGGGCAGGTGGAAAAAATGCAGGGGGAGTGGTCTGTCTTGGTATCGAGTCTAACAACCAACTAATCATAAATTTGTCGCGCGATTATTTTTATTTTTACAGTTTTTTTTTCGCCTTTCTACAAATTTTAAGTATCGAACAAGTTGAGAGCATCGGCTCTCAATGCCTGACTTATGGTTTTAGGCTTCAATCCGCTGTTAGATGAATATGTAAATTACTTGTTATTATTATGTTTATGCATATTTCCAGCGGCTTTCGTCTAACAAATGTGTTTCTTGTTTGTTTATTTGTTATTGGTTTTTCTCTAGTTTTTGTTTTCTTCTGTATATTTTTTGCTGGCACGTGTGTGCATAAGCTGGACTATACTAGTAGTATTTATGCTCTCAAGTTCCCCCTCACCGCGGGTGTCTGGTGAATTTTAAGCAACTTAACCACAGGAAAAGGGAAGCCTGTTGAGTCGCTTGCCTGATTTCCGCTTGCAATTTATTCGAAACACAAAAAAAAAAAGGAGGAGAAATACCGAAAGGGCTAAAGTCTCAAAATTCCAAGGCATACGCGCGTTCCTTTGGTTTTACTTCGATGAATTTGCAACAACAAGAGAAATGCATTGGCCAGAGAAACCACAAGGAATCGAAGAAGGGCAGCGCCGCAGAATTCTTTTTCTCACGCTCACCGAAAAGGACTTGGACCTGGAGGAGAGACGACACCCACGACAGGCGACAGGCATTGGCAGTGCCATTCCCATTCCCATTCCCATTCCCATTCCACTTGACTGAAGGAAATTCCTGAAAGCCGCTTTTCGACCAATAAAGTCTTATTATATACTCATCAATTCAGCAGCAGATAAAAGTCAAAAACTTTGAGATACGCTCACGCTGGATGTCGTCGATGCCGACTAAGGCACAAGTCAGATAAATTATAATTAAAGCAGACGAAGAAAAGGAGAAGACACAGAGACTGGCGGTGGCGGTGGCGCGAGATGGAAATGGAGATGGAGCTGAGGCTGAAGCTGGAGCTAAAGTCAAAGCTGAAGCTGAAGCTGGGGCTCTGATGTCAGAGCGTATTTAAAATACGAGTAGAACCGCTTGCATTCAAAACATTCAGGCGACGCCACACGACCCGAAACCCCGGCTCGAACCGAACCCCTCTGAAAGAGCCGGGCCAAAAAACCGACGGTTAAACAAAACAAATAAACAGCGCCAGACGTCGCATAGAATCGGGCTTCAGTCAGCGGCAAGAAAACACCTGTCAAACTGGTCCAAAAGAACGAAAGACGGGGGAAGACTTTGACTTTGCCTTTGGATAATGACTTGGCAAAGGATGGGATGAGGTCCGCTGGCACGATGACAATGATGATGATCGTGATTTCGTTCCCCAAAACGGATATGCAACTATAAACTCCATGAAAGCGGCGGGCACCGGCTGCTTCCCTCTCCGAAAAGAACCAAGACTGATTAGCCAGTTATTGATTTAATTGAAGCCAGAAACGGAAGTTATTACGCAAGGCAGCCAGTTCCCTTTGATTAGATTAGATGAGGCTGCAGATTTTCCCTTTCTTCCAGTCGACTAATTGCAGTCCGTTGCCCGTTTTCCCAGGCCCCCAAGGAAAATGCCTCTAAGCAGGAAATGCCTCTGGCTGCACCCCTTCTTCTGTTACCCACTGTTCAGCCAGTCATGGGCTAACGTATCCCACAAATCCTTTCAATTAGCCGGCACGCAAGCCGGCACAAGGACAAAGTTTAACAACTTAACTGGCAAGTATCCGAGAGATACAGATACAACAGCGACACACTGGCGCAATCAAATTACCAAACTAATCGCATGCAAAGGCGAACGAACAAGCTGAATGTGTGTCTCTGTGTGGATTACTCGGGGCCAAAGTGAAATGGAAATGGAAAATGGAAAATCACAAATGGTGGAGAAACTAGAGCGCAGCGGAGGGTGCCATACTTGCCGCAGTTTAAGGCGTTATGCAAAACAACTGCAATGCGTGCGTGTGGCAAAAAACTTTTCAAAAGCGAGGGAGCTAACGGCCTAACTGACTGGTGGCAAGGAGCTGCAGAAGGATATGAGAGCTCTGTGGCGGAGCGGCAAGAGCAAAAGGATAACGAGGGTGCCAGAAGAAGCCGAAGAAACTTTGTCCGACAGGCGACAGGAAGTGCGCAAAATGCCACAACTTACGACCGCATTGTAAGGCGCACAGAGAGAAAAGGGATTTAAAATAAATAAAAGATAAATATAAATAAGTTTTAATAAGTTTTATAATACATTTAAAATGCTAACAATATTTTTTCTATATAAAAATTCTAGATCCAAAGATATTAAGAAATTTAATCATATTTTATGAATTATTTTGGGTTCAAAGATCAACATAAAAGTATCAGTAAAATTGTTATTAATTTTTTCTATAGTAAAATGTTATATTAAAATTTGTTTCGGTGCATGCCAGCTCTTCTCCCCCCCTCTCCCTGGCACTCCCCCTCTTCTATTACTGTCTCCTTCCATCGCTGGAACGTCTCTCTTGATTTCCTTGCGTTTGTTTCGCTGTTTGGCCAACGAACAACTATTAAAGTTGTTGCATGTTTGGAGCTTGTAAACAAGCTTGTCGCTTCGGCCTATAAAGTAACAAAATATTATTAAATTAAAAATAGCCAAGAGAGGGGAGAGGAGAGTTGAAACAAGGCAGGGGAAGGCGTAACTCCACCCACTGCAAAAAAAAAAAAAGGAGAAAAAATGCCAACTCCAAGTGTGTATATCGGTGAGCATAATTATGGATTTGCCAGGGAATGGCGATGACCACGTCGACTGGTCATTAACTGCCTGATGAGCCGGCAAAGGGGGGCTAAGAAAAAAAATTAAGAGGAAGGAGTGCCACAGTAGCCAATGCCAAGTGGCAGCTACGCCGCACTTCTCTAGCCCCTGGGCCGCATAAATAATTATTAGCAATTGTCTGCAGGTGCAACAGCAACTTGCAACAGCAGCAGCAGCAGTAGCCTGACTGCTTATTGTTGATATTGCCCACTGCAATTTGAGCATTTTTCACATTTCCCTGCAAAAACAAAAGACTCAAGCAACGAACTTGATGGCTGAGTGGGACAGGATTAGGGATGCACTAGATGAATATCGCTAAAATCGTTGCCAAGGATGAATTATCGATAGTAACTATCGGAAATAAGTAATTTAAATACAAAGATAAACTAGAAAAGGTTTAAACAAAGAATTTTATAATAGTTTTGTTAGTTTCAGCTAATAAAAAAGTCAAAAGTCTATATTCCTCTGTACCTGAATTTTCTTTAAATATTTTTTAAACAAATATAATTATTTTGCCACAGTTTGACAGGATATATGCTCATCTTCTTTAAGACCCCAAATTGAGGTCACCCTAAAAGGTTTCTTGGGGTCGTGGTCGGGGGTGTGGGCCACCCACAGACACCGACGCACTCCACACTCGACCAGGTAGCCAAGAAAAACAGCAGAAATCGACGCGGCCCTCGAACGTTGTAAACCACTCGAAAGTGCTTTAAGGGGGGGATCCACTCTCAGGGGGGGAAAAAGATGGGTTTGAGGTAGGTAGAAATTATTAACTGACATTTTAATGATGATAATGATGAGGCCCCGTTGACGTTGCCCCTGCAACTGCGTCGGTGGCTAGACATAAAGCCCTCCTCCGCCGCTGTTTCCCCCCAGACATTTCCCCCCCACCGAAATATACTCACAGGTAGTGGAGGAGAGAGAAAATCTTGGCCAGGCTCTGTGTATGTGTGTGTTGATGCTGCATCGGCGTGATTTTTATCAGCTGAACTCGACTGGCGCCAGCTTCATTTTCAGGCAGCAGCTGCAGTCCGTTCCCGAAAAAATATAAAAATAAATAAATAACAGAAATCGAATGGGGAAGTTCGATCGTGGAGTGCATAAAAGCTATGAATTTTAATTGATTTTTTTTTGCTCTAAACAAAGCCGGGGAATGCCGTAGGAGTTGTAATTCATTTCAGCTTTCGTTGCGCTTGTAAAGATTTTATTTTTTCCTGCTTTTAACTTAAAGTTGCCTCTCTCCGAATGCAGTTGCAGATGAAGCATGAAAATAAGTTTTAAGGTGCAGAGAAAAAAAAAGAGACAAAAAGGTATTTATAGGGAAATTTTTATAACTACAGAGAATATTTTAAAATATTAAAAAACCACATTTCAATAAGGTTTTGCTTTGATGTGATCTTTAAAGGCATTTAATATGTTTTTTAAACGTTTTTCTGTCATAAATTAATTTTTCTTTCACTGTACTTGTTTCCTTGCCTCTTTCCCCACTCCCCTGTATTGCGGCTAATTTCCGAGGCACCCACAATTCGCTGCAGCAGGACTCATTGTCAGTTTGGCGAGGCAGCGTCTGTTTGCAACATGCTTAATGTCATGCAACAACAGCAGCAGACGCAGCAGCATCAGCAGCAGCAACATCAGCAACAACAGCAACAACGCACTGTCACTGTCATGCATCATCATCTCGACGGAGTCTGGAGTCGCTGGAGGTTTCTGCTGCCGTGTCTGCTGTTTGAAAATTATTGCATGTCTCTCCAGACTGCAGACGGTGCAGACTGCAACCTGCCAGAGGAGAGCCTGGCTCCGAAAGAGCGACTCCCAGTGAGTGATGCGATTATCTGCGAGATTCGCTTATCTACGGTGATCCATCAGTCGCAGTCGCAGTCGCAGTCCCAGTCCCAGTCCCAGCAATCCCGTCCTGGCCTGTGGCTTTCGTGCAGAAATGCAGAAAGAGCTGAAAATGCGTAGCCTGCGCGGGCGTCCGCCATATAAATTAGAATGCGCAGGTATCTCCAGTATCCAAGTATCCCAGTATCCGAGGGATACACCTCACACTGCCTCTTTAAGTGTGTGTGTGTTTTTAATTTACTCTTTACGCCGGGGCTCCCACGGTTGAGTAAATCCAAAACTGACCACCTGAGAGATGGCCAGCACCCGCTAGCAGAAGTTGCGGTTGCTGCCAGGAAGCAACTTGCAACTTGGCGAGTCTTGGGCTTGGTTAAAGTAAACCACAGTTGCCTTCTACTTCTTCTTTTTTTTTTGTGCTTTTTTGTTGACTTTGATTGAAAGTTGACACAGCCAAGCGTTGAAAACCACATCCGTGGCGATGCCTACGCAGCAGCAGCAGCAGCAACATCTACTGCAGCAACTCCTGCATCTCTATGCAAATGCAATTAGTTTTTGATTAAGTTGTAGGCAGCCGAAAAAAAATGAAATCTCAGCCTGGGCAGATGCGAAAGAGACGGGGGCTAGGCAGTGCGATAGAGACGGGGACACCTAGGCACCCAAAGTACACTTAAGCGCAGAGCCAAGCGACAGACCGTTAAATTGTTGCAATTACCAACGCTAGTTGCCGCTGTGCTTGTACCGGCGATGTTGCCTCTGAGCTGCCGCCATATTTGCTGGTAAAACAATATGCAAAGTTGCCGGTAAAACACTGAGGGATAAAAGTATAGTAAATAGAAGAAAGAGTATAGAAATTTTATATCAAAATGTTTCTATTTAAGTCATTCAAAAAGTATCTTTTCACTAACCTTAAGCATGTGCAGCAGCACTATCTATTAACTTGTTCTTTATAAAATATTACTTGAATTTTCTCCCAGTGTCTTTAGGCCTTTGCTAGTGTGGGTGTGTATTGTTAGAGCAATTGCTGTTGCTGCTACTGTTGCTCGGGGCAATTGTTTAGCACGCGCTGCTAATTTTGCGCTGCTGCTGCTGTTGCTGTTGCAGTAGCCGATGTTGCTGCCGCCAGGCAGCAATTTCTACGTTGCATGCACGCCTCGTTGATTGTAGTAGGTGGAACAGCGGCACAGGCACAGTATCGAGTGGTGCTGTGTGCGCTGTTTTTCCACCTCCACCGCCCTCAATCTTGGCGCAGGGTGTCCATGTCCATGTCCACGTCCACATCGCGAGCAATCATTTTAATAGCAGCTCTTTCTGTGGTCAGTTCGAGGTTCTGTATGTAATTTATGCCCGCAACTAATTGCATTTGAAAGTTTAACTGCAAAAGTCAAACGGTTTCCAGATATGTGCATGCCATAACCCAAAAAGCCAGCCCAGAAAAAATATAGCAGCAGAAAATAGTTCCCACCGAATGTAAAAAACTGAAATAGATTTTCCCTGTTGCGTGGCTCATTTGAAATTCGAATTTCAATAACGCACACAAAACGATGTTTATCTCGGGCTCCGGCATTCGGTGTGTTTCGGTATTTACTTTTTTGAGTAGGCGTTGTCGAATAGTTCGGCATTGGGAGCGTGATGCCAGCGCCTTAGTCCAGTTCACGCACAGAGATTCAGAGATTGAGGGGCCAAGGTTCATGAGATAAGCGGGATGCTGGGAGCTGGGCGATGGGAGCGGCTTCTGGCTTTGCTGGTGAGCTGCTGCTGCTGCCGCTGCTGCGGCTGTTGTTGTGGGGGTGCGATAAGCCCGGAGCCAGAGTTTATCAGTCGGGCCACAGCTGCGCCACAGCCGCCTGTAGATACAGATACAGCCGCAGATACAGATACAACAAGGCGCACAGATATATTTGTTGTAGAAGTGGCTGGAACAAGTTTTTCGCCTTTTGGCCGCATATTTGTTAAGGTCGCACAGCTGCAGGAGCCGCCGCCGCCACAAAAAACTGGTCACATTGCTGCTGGTCATATGTGCCACACATGAATGGCAGTAACCGCAGCCCGCAACATGCCATGTTGCATGCCTAATTGCAACAGGTGGCAATCGATTCAATTGCACCCGCCAGCAACATGTCGCAGCTACGCCAGCAACATGCCAATTAGCAGCCAAAACAAAGCACCGGCACCAGCACCAGCACCCGCACCCCATTCGCATTAGAGATGTTCATGATGAGAAGATAAACTAGCTTTAAAATGTATCTACATCAAAATATTGTATCAAAATTTTGCGAAAAAATCATTTTCTTTTTCTTAAATATCGATTTGTTATAGGTTTTACTTTAAAAATGCTTCCTGTCAGCTTGTGGCCTTGCGACCTTTTCTTTAGTCCGAATATAAAGGTTTTTTGTGATACTTAAACGATATATTATCGACATAAAGGTATTTCTATATCGAACCATTTACCACCTCTAACTCCCCCCATTCAATGCAAATCTTGTTATAAATTGCTTAAAGAATTAGCAAATAATAGCCGCAATTGTCAAGTCCTTAAAAGGCAGCAGCCACAATTGCAGCTTTGACATCTGTTTGTTTTTTATCGCCGTTGTTGCTACTGGATTAATGAGCAAAAAATAAATAAATTATTATTTATTGAAGGCGATTCTAAACGGTTTCCTCATCAATCAGTTGGTGGCGGCGGCTTTTTACCCCTTGTTTTTGATATCTCTTTCTTTCTCTTTGGCAACCTAACTTTACCCAAAATCTTGGCCACTGTTTTTTCGGTTGCGGCGAACACGCCCACTTAATTTGGCCAAGTTGGTGGGTGGTAACCGCTCTTTTTCAGGGGGCTAATTTTGTAACTAATATTAAAACACTTCAATCAATCAATGTCCAGTGGGGCGAAATATTATAATATATAGATAGTTGGAGCGGCTGGCAGCTCCACCAAAAGTTGGCTAAAATTTTCATTAAATCGCCAGGCAGTCTGAGAACAAACTCGGTCGCCAGCGGATCGTGTTTGTATTCGCTATTTGCCTAGGCCATTAAATATTTATGAGCCTGAGATCGTAGATCGCCGATCGGCTATCGGAGAGCCGAGAGTTTTGTCCAACCTGCCAACTATTTCCAGCTTGATTAATGATCTCCGAGCTCGGCTGTGTTCTGCTTTAATTACCGCAGCAATTAGCAGCTGAAAAATCCGCACAATTTGTCATAACAGCAGCATCCGCCGAAATCTTCAATCTCTAACCATGCTTCTTCTCTAATTTTTACAGACTATGCCAGATCAGCAGCGTTTGGAGTGAGCCACCAACTAAGCCTAAGAGGTAAGTCCGCTATCAAGGCAGCAGCTGCACTCTCTGCCTTATTTTATATATTTTTTGACAACCCTGGCCTGGCAGCAGCTTTTGGCCGTAGCTCAGCTCCACCTGGCCAGGCAACCTTCACTAAAAAAAAAGCTGAAACGCATTTTGAATTTAATGCGTGAGCAACGAGGACAACTCAGGGGCGCAGCGAAGGGGTGGTAGTGATGGAGGAGTATAGATTGGGGGTAGAGATTCCTTATAAATTACTCTATAACGGCAGCAGCAGATAGGACCTTGAACATTAATCCATCAACTAGAAGATTTTGGTAATAATAATATCCAATAAATCTTAAACTATAAAAAGTCTAAAAATTTAGAAAAATTTCACATCTTTCTCTTAAAATTTCTTCTAAAATATATATGCCATAAACACCCTTCAAAGAATCAATAACCAGTGACTCCTTTGTGAGCTCTGCAGGTGCTCCACTGGCGGGGGCGTCGTCCACGACCTTCTCTCCGCCAAAGGAGTCGTCGTCGTCGTTGTCGTCTTGCCATTGAAACCAAGTGAAGCTGAGCTCTCTAGACAGATTGCCAAGTCTCGTCTCGTCTCAGCCCCAACAAAAAACTATATAAAAACCAAAAATAAAATGAAATAAAAAGTAAATGCAGCTGGACCTGGCCACTTTTGAAGATTAATTGCTCGCGACAGTCGCAACTGGCGATCGAGGCTGAGGCTGCCCCCTGAAGCTGCTCAAGCTGCGACTGCGACTGCGGCTGCGGCAACCTGACCATAAAAATCGGCATTTGTTGGCAACAAACACAGACAAAAAAAAAAAAAATTAACATGACGTCAAGCAAGAGCAACACACGGCGGCAACAACAACTCAATTGGCCGGCGACCTTTGCCAATTTGCGAGTGCAATTGCGAATATCCAAGTTGGCCAGTGGCGATTAAGGCCAGAAAAGCGTTCCACATGTTCCAATGCTCCGAAGATGGCAAAGAGATCCATCGGCTGGCCAAGTCGAGATTTCTTTCGACACGCCCCAACCTATGGAGCTCGCTTTTGGGGTGTCATCACATTTGCTTATCGATTTTTTTCGCGTCGCCGATTTTTTGTGCCATTTTTTGTGGGCTTCGTGCTGCTCCATTTTTTTGGCGCGTTTTTGGATTTTTAAGTCTCGTTGGTGGCGCTTTATTCATAAATCCGTCAGCTGCATGAAATACAGCTTAATTAACAAAAAGCTGAGAGAAAAGCCGCAGCAGCACGCAGCGGAGGCGCAGTTCCATTCATTCGCGGGCCCATTGAACAACGCCGGAGTTTTCAGTTTTCAGTTTTCAGTCTTCAGTCATTCGATTTTTGGTCTTATTTGTCCACAATAACTCTCTCGCTTCATAATTGAGTTGGCAAGCGATTCAGTTCGAAATCAAAACGATACGAAACGAAACGGGACGCGAACGGTAAATACACACGGGGCCATAAACAAACGAGTCAAATTACCAGCGAATGAAATCAATTAACACCTGGCGGTGATGAGTCGAGCCATCGATCAATCGATCTCTTGGCCAACACGAGCTGCATAAATTAGCCAACGTCCCCCCAGCAGCCGAGGCATCCGAAGCAGCAGCATAATTGTGTGTTCTTTTCAAGCGATCCAGCGAAATTAACATATCAAACACAGCATAATTGCGCTTTAATCGCACCCAAAAACCAGTAAGAAAATCAAAAGCCCCAAACTGTGATCGGACACTGGAAATTAATAGCCTGGGAGTGCTCCCCCGTGGAGAGCTGTCTAAAGAAAAATAACCGGGGAAGCTTAGGGTCATTTCTTGTCAATGAGGAATTTTCTTTTGGTTGACAAAAAGAAATAAATAATAACAAGAAAGGAAGCTAACTTCGGCAAGCCAAGGTTTGTATACCCTTGCAGGGGTCGAAACTGAAATGTATTGTAAATAAGCCAATAGTTCATGAATTTCACTTCAAAAAGCGGTTCTGTGCTAGTTTTTATTAGTTAAAACAATACTGCAGAAGCAAGAATATATAATATATGGTTTATAGGGTCAAAAGTGAATGCTTCCCTAAATAGCCTTCAACAAAACCTAAAATAATAAACTTTATAGGGTCGGAAATGACTCCTTCATTGCGTTGCCAATTTCTTACTAAAATTATAAAACTCTGCACATGGTATACAAATTCAAAATTTAACAAAGATTGTTTTAAATGGAACCCACTGATGCTCAAACCTTTTGAGTGTGTCTATTGAGCCTCAGATATGTAAATAAAAATACCTTCGAAGTTGTTTTAAATAAAACACCTATAAAAGGCGTAGGATAGGTGTTGAGATAAGAAGAACAAATATATGCTTTATCTATTTCATACAAATTAAAAAAGATGAAGAAAAGAAAATTAAATTAAATAAGTCTAGGAAAAGATAATAGAAGACACAGAAGATACATTACAAAGATGCAGATACAGATACATAAACAGATACAATAGCTATACCTTTATATTAATGTTTTACCTTCTACTTTGATAGCTTCCTTTTATATAAAACTCTCACTAGCACAAAATCCCTCTCGACTCAAAACCCTTTTTAAAATCCCCTCGAAAACCCTCTCCTTAGTGGGCAAAAATAAGAACCCCCTTTCTGAACTCTTGGACTCGGATAATGCAAAGTGACAGCAACGGCTTGTAGGCAATCAAAATGCGAGCCAAAACACGCGCAGGTTGGCAATTGTATGCTGTTGTTTTTGTTTATTTCTTGTTGCTCAGCTTGTTGTTATTATATTTGTTGCATTTATTGCTGGTGTTGTTGTGGACTCCACCTGGCAACGCAAATTGAAAGAACTTGTTGCAGTCAACGGGGCAAAAATTGAATGCTTTGCACTTGCCTTTGCGGTCACAAAAGGCACCAATCTGGCATATACATTGATGGTGGTGGCTTAAAATAAGCTTAAGGATGGTTTTAAAAATATCGATATTAGTGTGTACTTTCGATATTTAAATGGGATATTGATAATATTAATTTCTTCTTGATTTATATTATATTAAATACATTTTTAAAATATTTTAACTTATATAAATAAGTTTAGGAAGTTCTGTATCTAAGTCGAATTTTTTCAATATTTTTGTATATTACAAATATTTAAATATCTTTGATATATATCGCCTGGAATTTATTCTCCACGATATACAAACTTCCCTAGTTCGACAAGTGGTTCCACTGACTGTGGCGTTGGTGCACTTTTGGTGGTTACAACTATTGATTACAAGCCCAGGGAACGGCTCACATTACCCAAGTGGTGGTGCCGTGCGGTGGACGTGGTCCCCAGAGCAGGCCCAGGCCAGACCAGATGCGGGTGTTGCTGGCGTGCCACAGGCAACATGGAGATATTTGCCGCTGCTGCTGTGCCAGGCTCCAATATCCCATATCCCACATATACATATATATTCGCAGCAAGATCTCGAGCAGAGTCTGTAATTAATGCGGGAGCCTGCGCTGACATTTTGAGAAATTTATTGCCCCAAGTGGATTTATAGTCTGCGACATTTTATAGTTTTGGCCCCGGAGAGCGAGAGCGATAGCCTGTGGTTAACGCACAAAAACCGGGCTAAGAGATCCCTGCGAGGATCGATGGGAACGGGAACGGATACGGGAATGGGAACCCTTAATGCGCATCATGTGCGCGCGCGCATATATAATTTGGCTACCCGATAATGATCGGCCTTTGGCATAATAAATTTTACACAAAGCGAAAAACGAGAAACGGGGAAGGAAAACTTTCAACTTGTTGCTGCGTATCCCCGCTTGCAATCTATATTAATTTTTATACGAAAAAACCCTGGCGAAGGCGAACTGAACCGAGTCACGCTGCTGCACTTTCATAAATGCCAAAAATTTCACCTGCTTTCACAAAGATGATTAAAAATAAATATGCAGCGCTGCAGTTCTCGACGGCCGAAGGTTGATATACGATAATTTCGTTCTGATAATGTGACGTGTGTGCAAGGAGAGGATGAGGATGAGGATGACCCAGTTGAGGGCTTCGGATCTCTTGGGCTTTTCGTGTTGAGCCAAAAAGCGTTTAAGGCTAATTGCAAAGATCGCTTTTGACTGATAAACAAAGTGCGGAGGGGAGATCTGCAGATTCCAGGGAGAAGGTGGAGTGAGTGGGCGGACTTGAAGTTTTGCCCCCTTGGCGCTGACCCAAAACCTTTTACCCAAACCAAACCCCAAAAAAAGAAACAAAAAAAGAATGAAGTAAAATAATATTATATATGAAGGAGAGAAAAAACAAATACGCGGCATTCGAAGCTCGTGCTTAATGATGATTGCTGGCCCCAGAGGTTAAAATTAAATAATTTCCGACTCCAAATGAAGCCGCAGCTCGTCTCAGTCTCTGGTCTAGGCTAAAATGGCGGGCGTTCCAGCCATTCATTTTGCCCGGCCATATATAATTAGCATGAAATGAGCCAAGGGATCTTTGGTTTGGTCAAAGAAACCATTCTCTCTCTAGAGACTTTTAGCTTGTGGCGGTTTTTCGGTTTTCAGTTCGTTTTCAGCTCTTTTCTGCTATTTATGTTAATGCAGCAATTAAGCAGCAAATCGTGTGCCTAATTATGATAAACATTTGCCAAAATCAAGAATAGAAATCGCAAAGAGGAAGTGTCACTTTAAGGAATGTGACCAGACTGTAAGGCTTAGCTGTCAGTCAGTGAAAGTGAGACCAGGCTAATATAGAAAGCAACTAAGGAAGGGTATATTCATAAAGTTTCATATTATTAATTATAATTATTATTTACAGCCAAAAACCTTTTCTAAATTAATAGAAACACAGAATGAGCAACCTTAAGAAGGCTGCTTTTATTCTCCCTTCAAACCTGTTTGCCTCTTTTATTTTCCTGTATTTCTTACCAATTTCTGTGGCCCTTTTAGGCGCCTCAGTTAGTTGGCAACGATAAGGCAGCAATGGTTTAATTTAGCTGCACCAGCGGCGGCAGCAGATGACGACAGGATCGTTGGGCCGGCCTACGTGCAACAGAAGTGACTGCCACAGCCCAGCAGCAGCAGCAGCGGCAGCAAAACAAATGTGTCTGTATATCGCAGCTAAATTGACTTTGATCACGCGATCCCGATCCCCCTTTTGGGAGCCAAGTTCAGAGACGATTCCAGGTTGCAAGTTGCAGGTTCGGGCGCGGCCTTTTGTGGCTCAAACGGAAGTATGCTAAGCAACTTGTTGCTGTGGCAGCACCAGCACCAGCCCCAGCAGCAGCAGCAGCAGCAGCTGAAGGTGTATATTGCAAAAATAATTACATTTGATTGTAAAAGGCCAGCGTCTCTAGTCTCTGGCCAGGGACTGCTCGGGCCGGGACCTCGGCCTGCCAGAGAAAAATGTGCAACATGATTGCAGTTTACAGCCCCAGCAGCAGAGGCAGAGGCAGCGGCAGTGGCAGCAAAACCAACAGATAAAATGCATTTACAATTGAATTTGAATGTAATTTTATTTAAGTTGCGGTCAGCCAGGGGCAGCAGCCTGTTGCTGGTGTTACTGGGGTGTTGCTCGGTTGCTCCTTGGCACGGCAGCAACAATTGGCCTGGTGGCAGGAAATCGCCATTATCTGGCATTATCCACTTGGCCAAGTTGGTAGCGATGGCCTGGCCTACGCCTGCAACTGGGCAAACTGGCAACTGGCAACTGGCAACCTGCAACTCGTAACTGGCAACTGGCAACGTCAATCCGCAGAGATCAGAGCCCCTCTTAATTAATGATCCAAGTCCACCGGTAGCCGCCGCAGTGCCAACTAATTAGCATATCGTTAGCTCACATATTGACGTCAAATTTGGTCCGGGCCAATTCGCAGTCGTTTTCAAATTACAGTGATCATTTTAATTGCAGTGCGCCAAGCTCGGATTCAGATTGAAGCCGAGACGGAGGCTCATTCTCCCAATTGCAAATGATCATCGGTCTCAGCTAGCCGGTAGTATCTACTACTAGCAGCTAGTAATAAAAAATGATCAGGCGGGGGAGAGCAAAGTGATAATGAAATGGGGAGAAATACGAGTATAATTGAAGAGATGCCAAGATCAGAGTTCAGTTTAGTTCAATTGAGTGGAAAGATAATGCAATTGTTACGAAGGAAATCAATTAATCAAATCAAAGGCTAAGCTGATGAGTTTATAATTAGATGGGAAAATATATAAAAGATAATATTTAAATATAAAATGTAAATAACAAAGTTTAAAATATATATATATTCCTTAAAATTATAGATAGCTGATATTAAAAATTGTTATCTATATTGTAAAAACCATTTTCTTTCTTACCCAACTGCCGGCTTTATTTTCTCCTTCCATTTCTTGGGATTTTCCTTGGCTTTTTCCCAACAAAAAACAATTAAACCAGAGCTTTTCCAGCCAGTTGGGAGCTCGTGTTGCTCGTGAGGGGGGCGGTCTCAGCAACATGTTGCTGCTGTCATTGGCTACCAGCAACAGAAACAGCCCGGCGAGAGTGGGATAGAGCTCGGAGCTCAAGTTGTAGGCGTACAATGAGTTTCGCTTCAGTTGGAGAGTTTTCCCTCAGTTTTTGTTGTAGTATTATTTTTATATATCTCGTTTGATGAGTAGTTGAGTTGGCTGTCGCTGCTGCTGGCTTTTGTCGTGGCTAAGCAAATGGCGTTTTATTTTATTAGCCATATTTCTGCCCCGTCATGCTTTGTTTGCCTTCCAGCAACGACTCGATGTTGCTGTTGCTGCTGCTGCTGGTGTTGTCTTTGCACTTGTGATTGAAGTTTTCCTCCCGAGCCTCCCCCTGCCTCTGGCCCTGCCTCTGTTCGTCCATTATCAATGCATATCACGTTGAATGCTGATGTTTATGATGTCGTTTATTACGACCAAAGACAAGTGAAGTAAACTCGAGTGAAGTGTGGCTTAAATGGCGTCAGAGACATTTGCCAGATTAATGGCCACACAATCCCGTCCTCCCGACAGAGGGGCGTGGCAACAGGCAGTCGCAGTAGCAACACTAACAACTGCAACAGCAATCGCACACAAAACAATTTGTTTACATTTTAATTTCTGCAATTTTGTTTGCTTAACTCTGCCGCGTCGACGACAGTCGTCGTGGTTGCTTTTAAAAGGCAGAGTCTTTATTTTTTTTGTTTTGTTTTGAGAGGGTTAAAGGGGGTCTATCGGAGGGGTTAAAGGGGCCTGGCAGAGGGCTAAAGGGGGGACAGACGCCATGCCACAGGAGGCACATGGCACGCGGCTTATCGCGGCGTCTTTCAGTCACCAGGAAAGATGGGCTGGGGCTGCAAAACTTCATCAAGTTTCGCTGTGTGTAATAAGCGTGACAAATGCCAAGCAAATACAGTGGACACTCGCCAGGGGAGACAAGCAGGACAGAATTTTTTGTTGATTTTTAAAGACAGTTGCTTTAAAAAGAAATGCAAACACCTAATATGCATTTTTTTAATTTAGCGAGAATTCTTAAATGAAAATGAATGTTGTATAATTATACCGAATGGACCTTGATTTCATTAAATATTATTTATAAGCTAATAAATAAGTTAAAAAAATGGCATGGCTCCTGCTGATCCTGAGCAAAAATATATAAAAACTTTATAGGGTTGAAAATAACTCCTTTGCTACGTTACCAGCTTCTGACTTAAATTTTAATACCCTGCAAGGTTATACAAATTATTTCAAAATATTCAAAACCTCATAAAACCCATAATTTTTGTACAGTGCACCTCTTTCGTATAGCCAAGTGCGTGGCGTCATTATTATAATTATTATGGCCACCTTTATGGTTGTTGGACTGCCTCAAAAACTGGCCGTGAATCAGATTTCCATGGCATTGCACATTTTCAGTTTTCCCGCTGACAGTTTTCTGTTCGCAGTTTTGCAGAGCCCAGTAAGACAAAGCCGAGTTGGCAAATCTGGGTTCTCGTTTTATTGCTTTTTTGTATTTTTATTTTATTTTATTTTTTTTTTGCCATTGTTGACAACAAATGAGCGCCATTTAATGCGATGTGCTATGCTATGCTATGTGCTTCCTAGTTGTTTGGGCCAGTTGTTGCCGTCGTTGTTCGCCGGTTGTTCATTGTTCGTTGTTTGGCGTAATTAAGCAGCAGTTTGCACTTGGCTTGCACTTTCCAGCTTTCGGTTTTCGGTTTTCCAGTCTTCAGTTTTCAGATCATTTACGAGCACTTGGCATTCGCCGTTCCACTTTGCCAAACATTTGCTTACAAGCATGTTTCGCTGTCCGCTCTTTTTCGGTCTTTAACTGGCGACTTGTTAGCGCCATGTTTACACTCTAGAAAAAGCTTAATTAAATCTGGTAGTTTTCCCGCTTTTTATCATATTTTTCGGGTGGCCCTCTGGAAAGTCATTCCACTCGTGGCCGAAAATTAACACTTCATTTAGCATAATTTCACACCATCTTCCTCCGGCCATCGCCTGACAAGTCCATTCTGTCTTTTTCGTTCTCCCATTATGTAATCTTTCGCGCTTAGTCAACAAAATAAACCCAAAAAGGGAAATTAAAATTCTGACAAAATAAAGAAGAATTAGAGGATACCCTTTCTCTAAAGAAAATATAGCAAAAAACCAATATATAAACACCTATAAAGTCTATTTTAATTCAAAGTCTGCCATGAATAATTTAGTAAATAAATTATTTAGTAATTAAATATTAAGCTTTTACCTATAAAATAAATATACAAAAATATCTATAAATTTTATACCCAATATAAAATAACTTACATGACTTTCCCTATTATTTTTCCTGTTAAACCATATCCTTTTCTGTCCATAACTTTATCGATTTGGCTAACCGCTTTGGCGAGTTAATTAACACTTGGCCAAGTGTATATGACCGTTTATACAGATATACGTACATTTGTGTTTATCCAAACTCTGCCAGCCATAAATCAAAAATCTCGACAACTCTCCCTCGAATCCGATCCCCGATTTCGCGTGCTAACAAGGCGGCCCCAAAGCGGCGGAACCTTGGCGAAGGAACCCAGAGTCGGAGTTCTCTCCGGCTCCGACTGGCGTGAAAATTTATGTTTTTTTCCAGCTTTTTGTTCACTTTATTTTATGAATATATACGTTTGTTCATGGGGACAGTGGAAAAGGAAAAGCAAGAGAGCGAGGGAGCCCATGCCGTGGCAACATTCGTTGGTGTAAAGTTTTTCGCATAGTTGTCAGCATTGCGCTGTTTAATTACCCTAATTAAGAATATTAATTGCCCTTCGGGTGGATAATAAAAGGGGAAAAAAGGAGGGGCAACTGACCCTGTTCTCGGAAATAGAACATGAATTATGATATGCAAAAAAATACAAAACTTTCTGCCCGTTTTTCCATTTAAGTTGCGAAATCGAAAAAGTTGACACAACTTTAAAAGCGAGAAAACGGGGGGGCACACAAAGGACACGCACTCCATTAAGCCAAAAAAGGGGCAGACATATGCGACAACAATAACAATGGCAATAGCAAGCCACTAACTGGCTGGAGGGGGCGGGCAAAGGTGCTAGGATGGACACAGGTGTCCCTGTCGCTGGCCCATCAACACCTCTTCCCGGCCCACGGACACACACGAGTCCACCCGGCGCTCTTTTCATTTTCTCAACACGTAAAGCAAACACGTGACCGTTAAGGACATGGACTCCTGCTACTCTTAGCCCCTGACCCAACGTCCTGGCCCCACTCCCAGCTAGTTGTAGGCGCAAATTGCCAACAGAAGGACAACGACAATGGAGTGCAGTGCAGGAAAAAAAGGGATAATCTGGGATGTATTGGGAAATAATTTAAAAATCTAGGATTTGTTCTGCTTTATATTAATTTCCCAACTATCTAAATCCTTTTTAAAGGATTTAAGTTTAACTAGTTTCTTTTATTCTACAATATTTCCCAGTTTCTATTCCTTTTTTGCTGTGTAAAAACGGTGGGGTTCCCCCATAAACTGACGGCTTATGGCAGACACAGCACAAAGCTTCGTCCTGCTCCCGCTCCTCCTCCCACCCCCTACTGCACCCCCCAGTTCCCAGCTACGTGCGTGTGTGCACAATATTCATATATCACAAGGATAAGCGCAATGCAGCAAACGTCCTTCCAGACGTGCCGTCGTTGCTGTAGCTCCTGTAGTTGTTGTTGTCGCTGTGGTGCCTTGTCCTTTTGCGGGGCTGCCAACTGCTTTCAGTTCGGTAGCCGTAGCGCCCACTCCCTTCCGCCACCGTCCATGTGTGTGGTAACTTTTAATTATTTGCGAATGTTGGCGCCAGACGGCGAGATGCGATGCGATCCTTGTCCCCTCCCCAAGCCCATCCACGGCTGTCGTCGTCGCTGTCCTTTCCTGTCCTGTGCCTGTCGCCTTTCCTTCATTGATTTCGCTGACCAGAAGCTTAGAGGAAAGGCCGAGGGGAGAGTTTGCGGAAGGCGAAGGCAGCGCCAAAATCCAAAGGCCCCATAAACTTGGAGCGCCATAAAATCTGCTGGCAGCGCCATAAAAATTCCCACAGCGGGAGTTGGAGACTGCGAAGAGTTTGGACTCTGGGCACCCCTTTGCACCCAACTGTACTCCGACCAGGGCTGCCCATTCCTCTAACAAACGCATAAAACTAACGCAGCGTAAACGTAAACGCCGCCGTTGTTGTCATCTGTCTTCGCGTTACGTTATTTCCCTGGCTAGCTTCATTTTTTTTTGGCAGCTTCAGCACAAAATTTATCTTATTTATTTGTTTGACTGAAAGCCAACTCAAACGGACGCCGAGAAATTGCAGCATTTTGATGCTTGAGTGATTGCCACCAGTGTCTCCGTTTCCTATTTAAAGATCCAATATATTTTTATTTTTACAAATTTTTTGCTGCTTCTTACGTAAAGCTTGCGTAGGAGTTGCGACGACTTGGCAACTCTGGCAGGAAGAGAGGTTAGGTATTCGCCTCGTGGTTGATGTGTTTTACGATTCCAAACAATGTACCTTAAAAATGATCTTATGTATATAGCTTAATAGTTATTAAACATTAAAATTTTTACCGTTTTGTAAGCTCATTTTTTAAATAATTTTATCTGCGGGGGAGTTTTTGCAGTCCGGCAACTCTTTGGGTAGGAAAAGGAAAGAGATGGCCAGAGATTGAGTATCTAAGCTTTAGTTTCTGTGTGTCAGAGCGAGAAGACCAGTCTGTCTTGAAGTCTAGAGGCAAAAATTTGCACTTTCGTTGAACTTGTCGCGCAGCTCCCATAAAACTTAATTATTTTTCAAGAATTCTTAATCCAAGGATTACTTTTTTATGGTTTTATTTAACTAAAGTGATCAGTGCGAGATATTCTTGTATTTGCTTTATTTTGCGCAATACACAATTAGTATTTAAAAGAAAAATGGTGGGTGCTGTTTTTTATTATACAAAAAAATATTATTTTGTTTTTGTTTAAGTGAAATGTAAAAACTATGCGTACTTTTCTAAAGGTTTATACGGGTAAAGACCAGTATACATAAATATTGAAAAGAAAGAAGTCCTAACAGGAACGGTAAAAAGTGAGGTTGATTGGAGACTTCCAACCTTGACCTTGAATGTTGAAACAGCTTTTATAACCTATTATGGGTTTATTTAATTTTTTATTTATTTAATTTAACTAATTTAATTTGCATAAATAATTAATATTCACATTTATTTTCCCATTCTTCCAGGCCACATCTTTTCGTCAGGTCCCTCGCAAAAATCCCTGGCCCCGCAAGCTGCAGGACTTGCTGGTGGAGTCCCCCACGCCGTGCTCGTCTCAGCAGGAGGAGGAGCAGCAGCTGCGTCCAACCATATCCCAATCCCAACCCGTTGGAGGCTCCGTTCCGCAGGAGACGCAGCCACCGCCGCCGCCGCTGAAGCCACAAAAAGTTGACCTCATGACGATGGCAGAAGGCACCGACCCCATGGGGCATGGTCACCACACGAATCCGCACAATCCGCCTTCGCAGGCGCCGCCGCCGCCGCAGCACCACCATGCCCACCCGCTCCACCTGACCCACTCCCATCCCCATCCGCAGCCACCGCCCCATCACCTCAACCACAACCTGAATCATCACCAGCATCACCACCACCCGCAGCAGTATCTACCGCACATGTATCCGGCGCCGGGGGCAGCAGCCGCGCCTTATGGCCAGCTGCCGTATCCGCATCTCCAGCAGCAGCACCACCATCATCCCCATCCTCCGCCGCCGCATCCGCACCACCTGCCGCTGGCTCTCAGTCTCCACCAGCAGGCGGCGGCTGCGGCGGCAGTGGCTGCTGCGGTGGCCACCAATCACTCCAACAACATCAACAACAACAACCAGGCCAGCGTGGCCAACAATAATATCGTGGTGCCGTGGAAGCAGCGCAAGCGCAAGAGGCTATCGGCGGTGCTGGACAAGCTGCATCATCACAACAACAACAACAATAACAATAGCAGCAGTAACAACAACAACAACAGCGATGATGGTCACTCCAATGGCCTGGCCTGCAAGGCGGAACCCATGGATATGGAGGAGGATGCCGAGGATCACGAACAGGACGAGGATGAGGATCATACAGAAGAATCCCTTCGCGATGATGAAGACGAGGAGGAGCATCCCGAAGACTCTGAAGAGCAGCATGCCAAGTACATCAAGAGCGAGCAGCCCGTCAGCGAGGATGAGGAGAACGAGCCGGAGCTGGAAAACGAGGAGAACGAGGACATCTCCGGCGAGGATCTGGAGCTCTCGCACAGCGATGACAACGATCAGGACAGTCCCAGGATCAGCATGAGTCCGCTGCAGCTGCAGACGGCACAGAGCAACCTGCCGCAGGACCATCCCCATCCGCCAAGCCAGCAGCTGAACAAGGAGAATCCGCTGCACGTGGACATCAAGACTGAGATACCCAGCCCCTACGACCGGTACTTTCCGATACCCTCGCCCCTGTTCGGTTACTACCTGCACACCAAGTATCTGAACGAGGTGTTCCGCCGGCGCCACGATCTCTATCCCTCGCCGCTCCAGCACACGCCCTCCTCGATAGCCTCCGAGACGGAGACGTCGCCCACATTGCAGGAACGCAAGAGCGGTCCCTCCGCCTCCTCGAATCACATGCTGCCCCACGTCCTGCTGGCCAATGCCTCGCCCCCGCCGTCGCTGCCCTCGCCGCCGCGCAGCGAATCCTCGGTGACCAATAGTGGAGCCAACACCACCACGAGCAGCACCACTAGCACCACCACTAGCGGCGGCCCCAAGAAGCGCACCAGTCCCAAGCCGAAGGGCAAGAAGGGCGACAAGAAGCCCATGCCGCCGCCACAGGAGCGTCCGCTGGATCTGTGCATGCGCAGCGACATGGAGATCAAGAAGTACAAAAAGTCGGGCTCGAAAGCATCCTACCAAGAGTCCAGCCCTCCCTCCTCCTCCTCGGCCAGCATGATGCCACCACCGCCGGCCATGAGTGCGGCCAGCAGCCTAGAGAGCATGAATGCCCTGTCGCCGGCATCGAGTAGCCACTCGGGACACACGCCCAGCACCACCGCTGCCACGCCCAACCACCAGCCGCCGCCCAATTCCCCGTATGCGAATGCCATGAACGCAGCCCATGCAGCGGCTGCGGCGGCGGCAGCGGCGATGATCAAGCTGGAGATGCCACTGCATCCGCTGCACCACCAGCAGATGCACGGTCATCCCCATGTGCCCACCACCACGGTGGGTGTGCCCGTGATCAAGGGAGATGTGGCCTCGCCCACGACCAAGGAGACGGTGGCCTGGCGCTACAATCTGGACGTCTCGCCCGTTGTGGAGGAGATGCCGCCCGGCTCGGATGTGGCCTATGTGTGCCCCACCTGCGGACAGATGTTCTCGCTGCACGACCGCCTGGCCAAGCACATGGCCTCGCGCCACAAGTCCCGCAATCCCGCCAATGATATTGCCAAAGCCTACTCCTGCGACGTCTGCCGCAGGTCCTTTGCCCGCTCCGACATGCTCACCCGTCACATGCGCCTGCACACGGGCGTCAAGCCGTACACCTGCAAGGTGTGCGGCCAGGTCTTCTCCCGCTCCGATCACCTGTCCACCCACCAGAGGACCCACACCGGCGAGAAGCCCTACAAGTGCCCGCAGTGCCCGTATGCCGCCTGTCGCCGCGACATGATCACGCGGCACATGAGGACGCACACGCGGTACGAGTCCAGGGGCGGCGGCGGCAGTGGATCCCGGGAGGGCCGTGAAGGAGGACGCGAAGGTCGCGAGGGCAGAGAGTCCCGCCGGAGCGGCGAACGCCTGGAGGAGCCCAAGTCGCCCAGTTCCCATCCGCTGCTGGACATGAAGATGAACATGAACATGGGCATGGGCATGGGCCTCAACATGGGCCTGGGCATGAACCCGATGAGCCTGCTCCAAGAGGAGCTGCTGCAGAAGTCGCAGCCGGGCCTGACCCTGGGCGGACCCATGCCCATTGTGGTGAAGACGGAGAGCGCCTAACACAGCAGGCGGGGCTTCATGACCTGCTAGGAGGGGAACAACCCCCGAGAACAGGCGCCCAGCTTAGTGCTCGAAAAAGAAAAGAAATTATAATGATAATATTAACTAGAGCAGTTTGTACTTGTACCGGAAATCTCTGCGAAGACTGAGGAACCTTATTACTACCTACAGTTAAAGAATAGGCTAAAGAAGCACCTACTAGGAGGAGCGCTAGAGGGCAGCACTCAAGACCGACCACCCAACGTATTAGCACTTAAACTAGTTCTAGTTGCCAGATCCCCTTGAACCCCCCACAGCCGGGATCTTCGATACAGCTAGGCAATTCCATGTTCCACAAAACTTAGGCTACATCTAAAATATATCTAATATACAGAACGTACTTCTTAGACGCGATCAGATCCCCCCGCCGGTCTGATCTCACAGCATTTCGAGCAACACTGAAATTATTAAGCTATTAGTTGTTTAGTTAACTCTTAATTTATTGGTAACCTTACTCAGCAGCGTGTAAACTTCAACCACAACGATTTGTATTAATTTAAAATTACTTTATTTAATTTAATTTAATTTAATTTTAGATCTAAACAAAAAACACACAAAAGACAAAGAATTCTCCCTAGGGCACAAAAAATTCTAATTTCTACTGAGATTTTAAAACACAAAAAAACAAAGTAACAAAAAAATACTATTCCTTTTTTTGTTCAACAAAAACACTTTGTTACATTTTAAATTGTATTTGCAATTGACTTACACTCCCCCTCAACACTATTACTACTTTTTGTTTTCATGAAATGAAATAAAAACCTTTAAGTTTTCTTTAGTTCATAAACCATTCTTGGATTGGACAAACCCTCAAAACCCTCTCCAAAACGGGAGTTCCCCTCGGGGTCGTTTCCATGTTTCAAGTTGAAGTTTTTCGTTATTTATTATAAAAATCTATTATAAAACAAAAGAGAGCGAAACAATGCCCCGACTCCCGCTTATTGATTATTAGTTCTTAGCTAAACGTTTAAATAAATTATTAACTTATGTTATTCTAGTTGGTTATGATTAGATCTTAGTTCAAAAACGTTTTTCACAAAATAAAACCAAGCAAAGTCTGCACCGATGGACAATGTCAAGCAAAACAGAATTTAAAACTTATTTTGTCATTATTTCTTTTGGGTTTTCTTTTGTTTTTCAGATTGGTTTTATGTACGATTTTCAGACAATTTTATATATTTAAATGTTGATTTTATTTCTCATTAAAAAATCACATTTCTATTGAAATTTTAAATCTGAGAGCTTGTTTATTGTTTATTTCAATTTAGGTTTTAAAATATTTAAGTATAGCCTTCGTTCGCCTAATTTGGCGTTGTGGATTTTTCCTTCGCTTATACATATATTTTGCGTTGTTTTTCCTGGACCCTAAAACCTATACTTTCCCGTGATTGTGGTATGCCTTAAGCCGGAGAGTCAAAGTCGTAGCTTTAGCCGTAGTCGCTGCCGGAGCCGGAAACTGGCTTACAAGCTTTTAGGCAATGGGAATCGCTTACAAGGCGCAGTCAGCTCCTTTTCGCCGGTCACGAAACTGCATTTTGGCACGCAGCCCCACTTTTAGCCCGGCTTTTCGGCAGGTTTTTCCCACGCCGATACAAGCGGGGGTGGGCTGTGGGGCGGTGTAAAAGCGATTCAAGTCCTTGTTCTTCGCATGGAAATTTTCTTCGGGGGCCTTAATGGCCTCGCAGCACGAAGAAGGCGACGGCGTGGGAGTTGCAGTGGGTGCCAAGTGGGTGGAAATGTGGGTGCCGAGTGGGTGAAAAGTGGCTGAGGGGAGGTCCTTTGTGGTGGGACTTGCTGCATTGCAGTTTGCGGCTAATGTCTGACCTTGTTTTGCAATGACTAAATTAATTCCTTAATAAGTGCGGGGTTGCAAAACAAACACGAACTGCAGACGTTGGCACAGTTGGCCTCCATTTTCCTTCTCCCCCCGCTTTGGCTTTTCCAGTGTAATTAAGCAGTGAAAATGCCCCAATTGACAGACATTGTGTGTTGTGTCTGGGCTGTGCTGAAAATGGAGGAGTTGTCGCATCTCCGGGGCCATAAATCAGGGCGAGGGGCAGCTAAGTAGCCGCGTGTTGCAGCTAGCATGTTGCACTCCATCACTTTTTTCCAAGGGGGCCAGGGTAGGGTAGGCTGTGGCTGACTTATGGGCCGGACTGTATTAGCCGGGCCTAGATGTGATGATGCCGCATTGCATAATCCGCACGGGTCGTGCATCATTTTGGCCACCATCGCCATGGCCTGACATTATTTGCAGCTTGCAACGGATTTTTCTCCTTTTTTTAGGATACCCTGTGAGGTAAGGGAAGGATATATTGGATTTATGGTGAACTTAAGCCTACAAATAGGTCAGAACTTAATAACTTGGATAGGAAAGTGTAAGAGAAAAAAGGTTTTAATTTTTAAAATATTACCTCTGTTTAGGCAACTTTATATATTTTTTGACAGACCTTATGTTCGAGTTGTGAATGCATTTACAATATTTATTGCTTAAATATTATTAAATAATATTTTTTTAGATTACTTTAGATTAATTTTTATACCAATTACTTATTTTGTAAGTAATTTTTTAGTCGAGTGCAGCAGTTGCACTATTTTTAAGCGCTCGCCTCTATTTTCACTCGGTTCTATTCCGTGGCACGCATAAATCTCTAAACAAGGCGCGCGTGTCGTGCGTTTATTATCACTTCCTCTCCGCAAAGTGGGGCAACAAGGGGTTAAGGGGGTGACTTGCAGAGATTCAGATTCAGAGGGGGGATGGGATGGCTGGCATCCAACTTTCCTTTTGTCTCCGCTCGCGAAATTTATCGCCGTCATTTGTAATTGTAGCGCGAAAATTGAGTTTGAGTTTGAAGTTTGGCATGTTGGCCAGGGTAGCCAGGGTAGTCAGGGTAGCCAGGGGATCGGTGCGGTTGTCGCGTTCCGCCGGTTTATTCATTGTTTCCATCAACATAATTCAGTTTGGCTTTGGATCAGCTCCAAGTGATTGTTTCGCCAGGCGGAGATTTACGGGCACTAAGCTGGGGCCGTCGAAAAGGTCTATGTGTATATAGAAGCAAGCCATAAATATAGAAAAATAGATCTAGATTTACACTTAGATATAGTGCTATATATTTCCGTCACACGGAAGTGCCTTAACAACAAACACAACAATTTTTTGATACTCGAAAAACTAAGAAAAAAATTAAAAACTAAGCAACAACTCAATTTGAGATACTGTAAGATAGAATCTTTGCCTTGTACATTGTGCGACTTTTGCAGGCCTAATCAACTTTTTGACTAATGGATAACTAAACAATAAATGACAACAGATAGCCCATATATATACATATGAAATATATTTACCAGATATACGTAACATATTTTTAACGAAGAAAAGAAATCGTAGCTTAAGATTTTTCAACTTAACGCTTCTGAGAAGTTAAAAATTTTAAGCATTAAATGCTAAACGCATCCAGTCAAGTATTTTTTAATAAAACTCCATTTACTAGAATCAATGAAAATCCTAAAAAAAAAAGAAATTAATTAATAAAATATCTTTTAAATTAAAAAAAAATCCTTCACTCAACTAAACTCAAGTAAATTTTACTCGAATCGCTTTCAGGAATATTTTTATAGCGCTTTTCGACATTTTAAATCCAGAAATCAAAAACAAACTATGTAAATTAAAGCAATAACTATGATAGCTAATCAAAAGACTCAACTTTTCAACTCTTAGCTTACATTTGCCTTCTAGTCCTAAGAATTCCAGAATCAACTACGATATATACTAATACAATTTTATCGAAAACGCATTGAAGTGGAGAGAGAATCAGCGAGCAACATTGTGATATTAGTTGAGAACAAAATCGAATCACTTCCAACTGCTAATTATTGTATCATTTCGGGTCCTTTAGAGAGACTAGAACTCGAGGCCCAACCCCAATCCGATCTTCCAGTTTGCTATTAAGGTGCTATTAAGTTCGGTTTTATCTTGCGGTGCTATGTACAGATACTAAGGCTTGTTTAGTCTAAGTTCCAAGTTAAATAATTACCCTTTTCCCTTTGAAAAAAAAGACACACTCTGACAATCCTTAGCTGCCCAAAACAAAACACTAAACATAACTCATTATTGTACTAAAATCTCCTGGAACTCTCTTGGCAGTTCCTTTGTCATTGTATGCTAAACGTTTAACTAAATTATGAATAACTACGAGAATTTCCATTAAGTCTACTCTAATTAGTTTCTCTTCCATCGCAAAAAATACGAAAATAAATAAATATGAACCGAAAACGAAAACTGAAACTGAAAACTCGAGGGAAGCGGATTTTTGGAATGCGCAGCTAATGTAAAATGTCTTCTGCCCTGCAGTCTTCACTGAATGCAATCAGGAGGGGGCCACGGGGCAGGAGCAGGGATCCCCAAGATTGGGAGGCTGGGATCGGATGAGATGGGATGGGACACCGAAGGGCTGCGGCAGAAATAATGCGCGTAATAACAAACTGCAGGCGTAACTGAAATGCCAGGCTACTGCGCATTTGTCCAGCTGGGCACTGAGGGAAAAGCATCTTCTGAGACTTGAAAAAATATACAAAAATCAATTAAGCTAAAAAATAAAATGATTAATCAAGATTAAAGCCAAGTTTTTACGATTTACTGGCACGTATCTAGTTAGATCCTCTACAATTAGCTTTTCCAAGTGCAAAGCCAAAATCGAAATTGGAATTTTCAATGTTAATGGACACCATTTCCGCTCAGTGTGGAATTGGCGAAGGCGTTGGCCCCGACGGACGGGAGGCGCAACTGCGGTAATTACAATTGCCGCCGGACATGGACGGCAGCAGCAGCAGCAACAGCAGCAGCAGAAGCATCATCAGAAGCACCACCAAAAGCGAGTTGCACAGTGGCAGGCACAGCTGTGTGGCTCCGTCAGTGGCTGGGGATGTGGATGTGGATCCTCGAGAGGTCCCTGCCCAAGAGACAATTATATGCTGCCAGAGACGCATGCGCAGCTTCCTGGGTTGCTGCTGCTGCTGCTGCTGCTGCTGCATTTCGTTTTTACGTTTTTATTTGAGCAAATTGCTGGCAACTTTGCGCTGACTGACTGACTGACTGAATGATAGACTCACTGACTGCTCCGGAGTCCAAGTCCAAGTCCGAGCCGAAGTCTCTCCACTGACTGACTGACAGTTGCCAAGGCTGCAGTCCTCCAGACCCCTCAAGAGCCCCAGGATCCCCAGCTCTCCTCCAAAATGTCTACGTGCGGGCGTTTTGCTCAAGAATGCTCTCGGGTCGCTGGTCTCGAACGATAATGATGATTGCAGTCTAAATTATGATGCCGGGGCTGCTGCACAGAGAGAAAGTGTAGCAGCACCGGCAGCAGCGGCAACAGAAGCTGCCTGCAACATCATCGACCTGGCAAGCGGCTACTCCTCCTCTTCCTTGGCCAATCAGGGCTGGATTGCGGTGGGGTCCGGGTCCCTTCGATTTTAAAGGATTTTAGGACAGGCAATTGGGAAATACATTTAAATTTATTAATAAATTGCTGGAAGTACATTCTTAAATGTAAAAATCTATTCCAGCTCAGCAGCTTTTTGTTGGTTTATTTCTTTAGTTTTATTTAATATTTTTTAGAGAGTATTAAGTAAGTATTGAGGTGTTTTGTTTTAAGGGAATTTATTTTTCTACAAAAAATACTATGATACTTTTGTATATCGTTAAATTGTACCTACTGTTGAATAAATAGCTAAATAAATTTTATATTTTTGTAAGAAAGATAGATATTTTATAAAGCAAAGTTATTAAGATTAATCATACGTATTTATTACTTTTAAAGGAAGCTATGGCAAGCCTCCTCTTGCAGGACAAAAGTGAATCAGGGACCTTACCTTAAATTGTTCATAGGTAAGCTAAAAATTCATTAATTTCAATTCAGAAAGCATTTCTGTGTACGTTTTTATTAGTTAAATAGAACTGCGTGCTTGGTTTTAAATTTTAAAAAATCAAAATTTTTCCCAAATTAAAAAAAAATGGCATAAAATTTGTTTTCTTCTGGACGTGTCTAAAATGAAGCGCCTTTTAATGCTGACCAAGAACATATATGGTTTATATGGCTCATATTACTTTTTAAAAATACCTAATTATTTGAATACTTTGAATGGGTACTTATTTACTTTTAATAAATCAAATATTATACAAAAATATCATAACTAAGTCTAAAAAAACATTAAAATAAAGTCGGAAAACTTGTCTTTGCCATACTTTTTCTAGGTTAACAAGAAATAAAATGACTTGACAATTTTAACTATTTTAATACTTAAAATATTTTGAAAAAAGGCTCCTATGAAAAATCACAATTTCTTGGATCTCCAGACTTCTCGTAAGTCCGCTCCTGATTTGTTTAGCATAACTCCATGCCGCTGGCCGCCGAACGGAGCAGAGGAAGCGCAAAAAATCTCATAATTGCAAAGCAGTTTGCCGCAGGTGCGCCACCCGCCCTGGATGTGGATGTGTACGTAGGATGTGGATGCTCCGAGGATGGGGGAATGGGAACGGGGATGGGGATGTACTACCTGAGACCCTGGACAGAGGACGCCAGATGAGCAGCTCTGATAAAGCAGCGAACTGAACGTAAGTAGGTGTGTTGTTGCTGTTGCCGTTGCCTTGATGTTTCAGGATGCATAAAGAAAAATTGTGTAGTTTGCTTAAATTAAATTATTATAAAAAAAATTGGATTGAATATTAATGATATTAAATCGAATACTTAAAATAATTTAACTGATAAAAGAAGAAGTTACTTTAGTGAGAAATTTTATTGTATTTTATTAAACAATTGTTTCTCAAGATGTGTAATTTTATTGTTATTTTATTATTTCTATTATTTTATTAAGTCTCTCTTAAGCTTTGCTTTACTTTTGTTCACTTAAATATATTTCATAATTGATTTACTCAATCAATATTTCTTTCTGTGCTCAAGTTGCAACATCCGATGGCAGCGACTTGGTCTCGTTCTCGTATTTAATGCATTTGATCCTTGATGCTGTTGAAAATGAACTGAGCCCGAACATGCAATCAAGTTGAGTTGCCCGACTCCACTTTCCCCTGCTGCCTGCGATCCTCCTCCTCGCTGGAACTTAGGAACCAATCGGGGCAATTTCATGAATGAAAACTCGGGCTCGTTTGGGGAGTTTGCATGTTTCGGCTCTCGATACACACGCACACCCACTCATGATGCGGATTTCTGATGGGGATTTTGTGAACTAGCAACATTTTGCCAAAGCCAAAGTCGGAGCCAGTCTGGAGCTATCGAGCTGTGGAGCTGTGGAGCTGCAGCTGCAGCGCATTAACCTCGAATCGAAAAACTCCTTCTGCTGGCTGCCTGCGAGACGGGCAAGCAAAATATTTACCAAAGTGATTAAGATGCCTGAGTAATTTTTAACACAATTACGCTGCCAAACAGACGACGCTGGAGTTGGACTTGGAGTTGGAGACGGAGCTGGAGCTGGAGCTGGAGCTGGAGTTGGAGTCTGCTGCGTTGCTACCTCACTTACACCGCAGCCGCAACGCCACGATTGCCGGTTGCTGTTGCTGTTGCAGCTGCAATGCTGCTAATGACCAGGCACAGGCTGCAATATAAACTGTGGCATTGTCTGACTGTCTCCCCTGGAGTCTCCCCTTATTTTCGAACACCCAGCGACTTGTGTGTCTGTGCCATTAGCACTGCCACACTAGGCTGGCTTTAATCGTAGCGAGGCGACTTGCCAGTCGGCTCCAACCACACACACAAAAAGGCCCAACTAAGGCCTGAGTTGAGGCAAAACCAAGGCGGGTGTTCACGCATCACTGTTTTTTGACAACCTTCTTTTATTTTGTATTTTGTATTTTGTATGTTTTTTGCCCAGACACTCTTCTATCTTCATAGCTGTGATTTATCGAATTTATGAAGTTTTGGCAGGTGTTGAGCCCATGTTGCCGCATCTTATGGCACAAAATGATGTTGCCCCATTCAACGCACGACAACCTGCAAAAAAGCAGAGTCGTGCCGCATTTGGTTTAGTTTTCGGGGGCTTCGTGTGGCACGACTTTATGCTTCTTTCAGCCCCGGAGAGTTAAGTTAGTGGCGTCCATACCCATTGAGGCTGTTGCACCCAGGCAGCGATGAACAAATGCACAAAGAGCCCGGCCATTTGTACAAAATATTTGTCAACGCCGGCACTGAGCAAAACAAATTGTGGGGTACGAAGAATTTAACAGGTTTTGTATTATTCTGACTTTATTAGATTTCAATTTAAAGAATTTCTTATATTTAAATATTATTTTTAAAATGTAGAAAACGTTCTTAGCTTCCACACATTATGAATATAACTTCTAAAGCAATCTCCTTGGTTTCTAAACCATTGTACAATATATATTTTTTTACATTTATACAGAATTTAGTTACATAAACTAATAATTATAAACTTGAATAGAGATGATTACTTAGATATTTAACCGGTGAACCTATATTAAATCTCTTCTTAGGAAACTTCCTGCTTAAAACAGAAAATAAGCTTAATAATAACACCTCTGTAAATCCCTTTTAGTCATAGATTAAAGCCTTATTTTAGCCAGTTATCAAAAACGGATACATTAAATTAATGCCTTAAACCTAGTGATCCAACCAGACCCTCTAGGGTTTGCTATTAAGCAATATTGGCCCACAAATTACTTGACTTTTTTGCCAACTGTGCAAAGTGGTAAGACCGTCTAAGGATGCCCGCTTAGCGTAAAGGGGTAAAAGGCCACAAAAGCTCGACTCAACGCCAACTCCAGCTCCTGGCTAAGAGGCTAATTTCCTCATAGCCAACTCTCTGGGTCTCCTCTCTCCCCTTTCGGTGGCTCAATGAAAATGAAAATGAGCTCGGCACGCGTTGCCATGGCGCACGACTGGAAAATTGCAGAAGCCGCTTGGCTGCACTTGCGAAAAAGGGGAAGCTTTTGGGTCGGGTCGGAGTTGGTGGGTACCCTCTTTGCCACTTTCCAGTGGTGTCCCGGCCACGTGTTGCGCATGCGCTCGCCCCTCGAGCTCTGGGTTCCAAGTCGGGCTCTGGACATGAGCACGACGCCCTCAGCGTTTGTTTGTCAGGGTCGACTGCGTCGACTGCAAGTTGCAACTCGAAACTGCCGCATCGTGCAGCGGCAGTTGCAATTGTTCTTGCCCCAGCGAGTGGCGGTGGTGATGGCGTGAGGCAGGCACAATACAGCAACACTAGCTGGAGGTACACAGGGAAAAATGTATTAAACAAAAGCTTGGAAAATGATGAGAAGTTTAAAGAAGGAAAAAACTTGAATATAAACTCAGAGAAATCAAGGATTCCCCACAGAAAGTTTACTTAAACTTTATCTTAATTAAAAGCATATAAAGTAAAGTGTATAAAAATATTTTCTTAATATTTTTTGCAATGAAAGCTACTTTTCCCTGAGTGCATCACTTGCAGCAACACTATCCATACAACAGCAACCACACTGGCAACACCTTCACTCTCTTTCGCTGCGATATCGCGATGATGTATGGTCATGGTTGCCCCTGTGCCACCACCCCCCTTCGGCTGCCCCCTGCTCACCCCAGTGGCGGATTGTAGGCGTCAACTCACGTTTATGCTTTGTAGACATTATCGCGCCTGTTTATCTTTAAATTGCAAGTAAATTACTTTCGGCTCGCACAGCGGATGATAAATTGTCTGGGCCGCGTTGAAGGCTCTGACGGATGCAATGAGCCCAAATCGGGGGCTTCTCAGGGGAGGGGTGAAAAAATGGAAAAGTATCTATGGCTAGCACCTCCAATTATTCGCTGGTTAAATTCACAGATTCTCACCCGCCTGTGCGAAGATTTCGTGAGCCAGCTTAGCGGCTAATAAATTCCAAATTGCATTATGGCTAATAGAAGGGGATGACTAACCGAATGGTTAAGGTAATATCGGAAATATTGAAAATTGTACATCATAAAATTCTTTTGAAATTAATGAAAATATAAGAGAACAGGATATAAGAATTTATCTAAATTTTGAACGTTTCTTTTAAGATTTTACTAGAAAGAGCAGCTCACTTTCAATTATTGTTCTAATTTCTACTCGTTTTTATTCGAGTTTGTTTGGGTTTTCGTTAATTAAACTTATTTCTTAATAAATAAACAACAATAAACAAGCGTTTGGCTAATTTTGTAATGTCTGGGCAATGGATTTTATGGGGGAATCTCTCTCAGTAATGGGTCTCCGTGATCCTGACCTTGCCGTACTTGCCATGGAGGGCATGCTTGGCAAAGGACAGGAGGTTCGAATGGCTGTGGACATCCAGGTGAGCCGGCACCACAGTTTTATGATGCACAATGGCGGCATGGGTGTCATGGTGATGGTGGTGCACCAAGGGAGCAGTATGATAACGAGCATAGTGATAGTGATGGGGCAGCTCCTCATGATGGTAGACAGTAGTGGGCAGCGACTCCAGATGGTGATCGAAATGGTGATCCAAATGGTGATCATCATGATGCACTATGGCGGCAGTGTGTCCCAGGTGAATGCCATCCGAGTGATGGATCTCGGCATCCACCAAATGAGGCAGATCCGCATGGTGGTAGCCGTGATGGTGGTCCACATGGGGCAGTAGACCAGCCTGAGCCACGCCAACCAAGGCCAAAATGCACACGAAGAACTGTGAGTCATAAAGTTATGGTGATTATAAATTCAATTTAAATTTAAACAAATGATATACCTTCATTCTAGGAGATTCCTGGCTTAGTTTGAGGGGTTATCCAAATGCTGGGCTTTTAAGTGTTGCCTGCTGAAGTGTTGTCTGTTGACTGTGGCTGAAACCCATGGAACCCTATCATTTTATAGGAGCCTCCTCGCCCCCAAAGACAATTCAAACGAAATCGAAAATGAAGCCGAAACCAAAACCATTGCCGAGGACGTGATAAGAATTAATGAGCCACGCGAATAGGTCTTCCCTCATTATGTAAAGGGAGTGAGTGAACCGGGGCGTCAGTCAACAAACCCTAAGTAGGTGCCTCCATCCGATCGATGTCATAATTTTATGGCCCACAGCCCCAGTGCAATGTTTAATGAATCGCCACCCAGCTACTCCCACTACTTGGCCATTTGGCAACAGCGATCGAGTGTAGTGAAAGCAAAAGCCCACTGACCAACATCAACCTGGGACGTGAGCAGTCCAAATATTTGGCAAACATCTCCGCCGACCAGAGGTGCGAAAATGTGATCGACGCAAATCGCGACGAGTGTGGGTGCTGCTGGTGCCGCTGGCAAATAGAGAAGGTGCCAAAAATACCTGGAACCCGCTTTGTTGGAGAATCAACAACCAATTGGTCGCTAATTGAATATATCACTCCCACAAGATGCCAACTAGAGACCTTTCCTAGCCCACAGCCCCAGTCAAGGTGGTGCGAAATTGTTAAATAAACACAACTAGGCTGGCTGGCTGGCTGGCTGGCTGAGCTCATTAAAATCCCTTGCTGAATAAATTATATTTATATTAATTGAAGAGCAAATTGAGCTCTTAGGAAGAGGTGGCAGTTAAGCATAAAGGGGCATAGCGATTCATCATACAAATCGTTTCAGTTGAGTGATTTTATAACTAAGCTTGTAATTAAGGATTAGCCAATAAATCTTTGGAGAATTAGTCAGCAATGAGGTGCTTAATAAATGTTAATAAAATTTAAAATTTAAATTTAAATTTCAACTATTCCAATAATGCTTTTGACTGAAATTATAATACCCTAAAAGGGATATTAAGATTTAAATATATTTTATTAATTTTTTAACATTATAATACCCCTAAAAAAATATAATTTGATAATTGATAATTTTATGAAACATAATAATTTCCTTCCTTAAATTGATCAAAAATATTTAAATTGTATTATATCCCGATTAATATTTTCTTAGTTTATTACCAAGTTTCCCTGTTAATTACCTTAAACGGAAACCCCTCGCTTGCAAGTAGCCTTTTTTTTAAGCTCTCAAAAATGGAGTTAGTATTTCCACACACAAGCCCCTCTCTGCCATAATTCAATCCCAGTTTATAGATTTGCCAACTTCGAATGGCTGAGTTTCCCAATCCCAAACCAAGTCCCTGGACTGCCCGACTTCCTGTCAACGACGTGCCGGCGAAAAACACGTTCCATAAGTCAGCCTCGAGAAACATGAATAAATCAGACTGATAAGAGGCAGTGCCGCCGAAACCACCTGCTGGGATGTGGGTCAGCCTGCAGCTAATTACATAATAATTTGGTCAATCAAACGCTGCCGTTAATGAGCCGCACTGTATGCAGGTGACACAGAGCAACTCCATCGAACTTGGAAAACGGGCAACCTGAACCCACGTGCTACGTGCGAGCAACTTGAAATGCCAGACAGGTGTCGTTCCTCGAAAAATAAAAGTAAACAAATAAAAAAACAGAGTGCGATTTTGTTTTTGGGGTTCAAAAGCGCGATTGCAATTTGTACACAACTGACAAATGGTCTAAATAAAAGTTGAACGTTCTAATGCTAGGAAATATTTCAATACGAGAGGGTATAAATCTTGAGGGAAAAGAAGAACTGGAAATAAGTTTAGATAAAATGGAAAGAAACAATTCAAGAAGATGTTAAATATGTACAAGTATTTTTTCTTCTGAAAAAAATATGATAGATAAATTTAAAAATACCTATAAATAATCTTACATTAAATATTTCCAAATAATTTCTACTTGACCAGCTAATCATTTTGGAAATATAAATATATATTTTCCTCATCGGGCAATCAAGAGGGAGGCATAACAAAAGCAGAGCAGCGCCGCAGTGAAATTAAAAATGAAAATAAAAATAAATAAACTATAATTTATGCGACGTCACCGCACTGGTCGCTGTAATTGAGTGCATCGTTAGCCGGTTGATGGAGCGGAGACTGGGGAATGGGTCTGGCCCGGCATAACCAGGGGGGGACTGGGTGAAGGTGGTGGTCTGCATTAGCTGCCACTACCGATGCCAACAACTAATTTAATGCCAGCAGCAGCGGCAGCAACGGGCGACGGCAACATGTCAACAGCAACGCCTGACCAAGGATGAGTGGGAAGAGCTGCCAAACTGGTGGGAATAGCGAGGAAATTCGGGGGGAAAAATCACTGGGGATGGGATGGACACTCTGCATACTTAATGTCTCTCTCCCCATTGTGGGCAGATATTTTATGAATCTGCGGCCGAAATCATTTTTGCCACACATTCGCTTCGCCTCGAACCACAAATCAGCGGAATGAGAAATTTGATGGTAATTAATATTGTAAGCGAAATTAATGGCAATGCGACACTGCACTGCACTATATATGCTATATGGTATATGCTATATGCTATGCAGAAAACTATATGCACGAGAGTGCTTTAGACAATTGGAACACTTCAGCTGGGGATGGCAATCACCAGTTCGTGGGATCGAGGGAAGAGATCAAAAGCGGTCCTCCATCATTCTGCGCATATTTTTCCGTCAACTAAATGGGTTCATAAATAAATTGTAAGGCTAAATTCGAGTTAATTTAAAGGGGAAGCTGTACAACATAAATTTAGTGAAGTAATAATAATGCAAGGTATTTATAAATATGATTCATGGGGAAATATAAATTATAAGAGCTATAATATTTGTTAGGAATATTTCCAATAATATTCATTGATTCATCATAACCCCCTATGATCATTCCATATCCTTTTTCTACTCCCCACATCGCTTTCAGAATTAATTTCGCAATCATCAATGGAAATATGTACGGTTTGCCCCAACAATATATGGGATAATCGCCTGATTGGCTGCTACCTTGATTACCCTTCTTGGGAATCTTCATCATCAAGAGTAGCTTGGGAGCTATTCAAGCAACTCCCCCCGTTTCTGGCCATATTTTTGCAGGTGTTTCACGTGGCACTGTGCCAATTTGTAAGCGAATATTGTTTTCGCTTTGGTCCAGTGCACGATTTTTAATCATTACGAAGGCGATCTTCATATGAGTCTGGCTGCGCGCCCCTGTTCATCTGTATTTCGCTCGCTCTCTGCCCCCGATCGGCGATACAAATTGGTATAGCTGCTAGTCTAGTTCAATCCCCGCTCGATTATTGCATTTTCGCCAGGTAATGAAGTTCAACAAAAAGTTAATCGGAAAAGCGCAGGCCCCGCAACTAAATAGACAAATGATACGGAACGGAAGCTGCTCTAGACGGGGGTTTCTCTCCTCCTCTTTCCCCATCTGATCAGCTATATTTTCCTATACTCCTCCACTGGCTTCTCCTGCGCTGCAGTGAGAAAAATATATATGGTAATAGGGAAGCTAAACTTGGGTTTTTTGAGAAAATATTGTTTAAAGGAAAGGTGTGCGAAATCTTAAGCTATAATTATATTATATGAAAAAATTATATATATTAAAAAATTCATATATATATAAGCAAACAATTTCTAATATATTTATTTAACTTTTATCCAAGAAATCGAAATAGTTAGTCAATTAATATGACTATGTTTCGTATATTTTTAGTTTTAGGCTTGACTTTATTGTAAGTTTTCTTTTGGAATTTTATCGATTTATTTACAGTACCTCTGACACCCATATTTTCTCCATCTGCATTCTTTCTTCTGGCCAATTGTGCGGTGGGCTTTGCTTGGCACATTAGCGGCTATAAATTGTCTTAATGCCCGCACACAAATGCAAATCTGCAGAGCCAGAGAAAAAAAAAATCTGGAGTGCGCCGGGAGGAGCTGCAGCGATCACAGGAGCGAGGGGCAACACACACAAACACCTTGAATGGCGGCAAAGATCAGACTCGAGATTCAGGCGAGAGTTGCGAACTTTAGCCAGGCAGCGCGATTGTCTCAGCCTCAGTCCCAGTCCCAGTCTCCGTTGCAGTCTGCACTCTGATTCAGATCTTCATACATGATCATATAACAAGAGGGCCAGAAGTATAGAGCAGATCGAGGCTGGGTATACCCTTTGAAAGATTTTTATTGTTAGAAGAAATATATTTAATTATTCCTTACTTGGTACCCAGAATTTCTTTTATAAATATCTGTTGTAAAATAGTTAAGTTCTTAATAAATCAAAAATTATAATCTCGATTCTAGGGTATCAAAGATGCCAAGAATATTTTGAGACGTAGCATGAGGAGGTGCCTTGGTGAGCCTCTTGGAACTCCAAACTGAACCAAGTCGGAGTTGGCCTCTAGCTTATGCAACTCCTTGGCCTCACTTGCATGTCCAATCGCTGCGAGATTGTGAAAATTGTAACGCTCGATTGAGAGCTCAAAGTTGCTGCCGTAGATGCAGCAGTTGCTGCTGCTGCTGCTGCTGCTGTTAATAATATTGCACAAAGGCAGCTTAGCTTAGCTTTTGCGAAAGTTCGTCAGCAGAACAATGGCCAGGCGCACTCAATTGAAGTGTTTGCCTCGATCTCCTCCCGATTCCTGCCCGATTCTGGCCAAGAACGCTGGGCCATTGTCAGTTGATTTCATCTGAAATAGAAAGCATGCAATTTTCATGCCATGACCGTGGCGTCGATAGGCGGCAGCAATTGATCTGCCAGCGATCGCCAGCGATCGATTGAAGGAGTTATTACACGCGAACAATGCAGGATCGAAGCTGGGAGTAGGAGGGAGGAGGGATCATCGGCGAGGATCAGCGCTATTGCTCTATTAGCGTTTTCGGATCTTCGACGAGCGAGGAGCACGCGGCGGGGCATAATGATTTTGCGGAATTCCAAATGGATTGGACCACAGTCGCAGTGCAGCGGTGAGACAGGTGCTAATTTCATAGAACGGCCAATTGAAATGCCTCGAAAAAGAGAATGAAACGGACTGCTAGAGATCTTCTGAAGCGGCCGACAAGTGCGTGGCTAAAATCAACTCCCAATTACACTGGTCATCAGGGAAGCGTGGCTGTATTCTATACAGAAAGAGGAAGGTACTTGGAATTAAATTTTAAATTTATTTAAAGCAAAAATTTAAGCTATAATTATAATAAAGAAATACCCAGTACTTAATATAGTAATTATTATCAATTATTTTCAACTGATTTTGGCAATATTTAATATATCTTTTAAACTAAGAAAACATATATTTAAAATATCTAATTAATGTTCCTCATGCAGCTTAGTGTTTTTGACCAATCTAGCAATTGGCCAATTGACTTTGGCCAACGGTTAGCGGTTCCAGGTTCCATCTTCCAGGTCGCCTTGGCATCCGCATTGATAGAAAGAAATGCGATCGGATCCGTTTAATTGAACCTCTCTCTTCCAGCTGCCTCCGGTGACCTCATCTGGTGCCTGATCCTCAGCCATCTACCCATTCCCTTAACCATTTTTAATTGGCATTCCCACGCACAGCGGGTGACAACAGGTAGCCAAGGCCACACACACAGGAAGCCGGTGTACTAAGGACCCTTAATGGCCATCGATAAGGATGCACTTGCCTCCTAGAGTATCCCTTCTCCTAGGCCCAACCTCTTTAATGTCCGCTCATAAATTTTCCGTCGTTGAATGAAATCGATTGAAAATTGATTGAGTTTAACTGTAAATGCATTTTTAAGCGTATGTTTTGCTGTGTTTTGTTCGGTTTACTCCCTCCAGTTGTGGCCCTCTTATCGCGGCCCAAACATCTAAGTGGCCGAGACACCACCGACTCGGAGTCGGATTCAGATTCCGATTCATCGGATTCGGATGCAGGCAGCTAGCTCTCTTTCATGCCTCCGCTCGCCCTCCAACTTGGCCCGGTCCATGCATTTATGCATATCGATTCCCGGGGCCTTGTAAATCTGTGCGTAAGCCATTAATTCTTTTTATTTATACCCTCTCAGGAGGCAACTTCAATCTGTCACGGTATAAAATATATTTTCACAGATTTAATGGCAAAAATTTAGATTTTCTTTTGTGATTGTAAATGGGTTGAAGGAAGGTTTTAGTACTTGAGAAATTGCTTTGTTTAGAATATTTTTTTAAGAAGGGAAATACAAGAAAATAAAGCTTGGAATTTTATTAAATTTTATTTTATATTATATTTATATTATTAGGTTCATATATTACTGTATATAAATTAAAAATAATTTGGAATTCAAGCTTGAGTTAATTTTTCTGCCCATAAGTTAGTGCTTTCATGGCTTCACATATTTTATTATAATTAATAAATCAGACAATTTACTGACGTCTTTAAATATACCCTTAAAAAAAAATTTTGAAAAATGTATATATAATTATATAAAAAAGTAAAATGTATATAAAATATAGAGAAGTAAAGTTTAGCTATCAATTTCTTTAAACTCCACTCTATAACTTACAAAGTGTATGAACTCTTCGTTGTATTTTCCCCCAAAAGAATTCCTATAAGCCGTTTCATATCATATATTTATTTTTTTGGCTCCGTTTCGCCTCGTTTCTCCCAGCCAGCGGCTCTGAATGCCGTGGGGCTTGTGTAAAACTGTAATTTTAAATTAATAGCCGCGTATTACAAGCAGTTTATATGCGCAGGCGTAGGAGGCGACCGCTGACGCGCGGGGGTGACACGTGCAGTGGCTCCAAGGGGGCACAAAGGTGAGAGGGGAGAGCCGGAGACCCGCTTATCTAAGGTGTTGAAATCAACAGCTAGTCCAAACTGAATAAGAATTTATAGCGGAATTATGTGACAGCTGCTGCCGAGGCTCAACAATGGCCGAAGATCGGAGATTCGGGGCCTCGAGTTTTGTTTGGGGAGCATTTCTTACGGCATTTGATTTCAACGCATTTCATTTCAGTTGAGTGGATTCCGATACATGCCTATTCCGTATACCGATTCCTATTCCATTTGATTTCTTTTTTCTTTGGCTGCTCTTTAATTTTCACCTTTTCGACCTCTGGAAGCATACGGAGAATACTTTGGCTAATTTATGCAAATGTATATTTAATCGTCGTTGACAGTTAAGGCGGGCAGCCGAGACTCGAGAACTCGCAGCACAAAGGCCCCAACAAAGACAGTCTTCCCCCGAAGAAGACAGTCTCCTCCCCCCCTCCTAAAGATCTGTGGCTCTTTTGTGCGATGATAGATGTTTATGAGGCGGCAACACCCACCGTAGATGGCGTTGATGTTGCTGCAAATTTGTTGACTGCGCATGTTGTGCATCTCAAGATGCACTTCCCCCACTCCAACTGCTTCTCCTTGCCCGCCGCCGAGTTCCTTGGAAATGTGGAAATGCCGTAGATGACACGAGATCGTGTGTTCCTCCCGATATGGCACTACCATGAGCCTGGGCCCAGAGGAAGTCCTCCTCGCTTCTGTGGTTGGGTCGAGGCTTAGGAAGCTCGCCGAGCAGGCAAATTAATTGCTCGAGCCAGGTGAACATTTCAGATTAGATATATCGACTTCCATTGAGCTGTTGCGAGTAATGTATTCATTAGGATAAGCTTTTGTTTGAATTTAAGCTTAGCCAGCAAACTTTGAAAAGGGGATTACAAGCCTAAATTTATAATCCATCATAAATATAAAATTTATTATAAAATATTCAATATTTTGATATTAATACATTAGGATTTAAGTGGCGAATCTTTTATATATTTTATTTGTTGTTGTATATTTTACATCCTTTTAAAATGTAATATTTTAAGCTTTATAAATCAATTGAAAGCCTTAAAATGTTCAGTAAGAAATAAACTAAACTTAATATGGATTTAAGATCTTTTCCCTTTCGATGCTTTCACCTGGCACTTTTTTATACACTTCAAACTAGGCTCTAAAAGCAAACCCCCTGCAATTGATTCGTTTTAGATATACTTCATTCAGTTTGTGGATATCTATTTATTTGGCATTAAAATGGGAATTACTACCTGAGTTCCGCAATGCCATAAAAATGGAAAGCCGAAAGCCGAAAGCCAAGCGCTCCCAAGTCGTGCTTATATCTAGCAAATCGTGGACAAAAAGGCGGCCATGGCAATGGGCGCCATAGGAAAAATAAATAAAAAAATGAAAATGCAGAGATATAGAATAAACCAAGAGGACCTTAGGATGCCATAGCACGCGCTCCAAGGAGACCCAAGAGTGGATAGTCGGTAGACCACTCGCTAAATATCAATAACATTTTTGTTTATTTTGTTTGCGGGCATTTGGGCATTTTTGAGTGCATTTATTATTTGAACGTCCTCCAAAGCGAACGTTTTGTAAAGCGTTTTGTCTGATCGTCCCCCCTATTTAGTTACGCCCCCCGTTTCGCGCCCCATGGCCCCCTTTTCCAGCCCCTTCTCTCTGGCGTTACGATCCACTGCGCGCCGAGATTTAACTCTGGCTTCTGTTTTAATATCCATTCGCGTGGATAACACATGGAAAAATGCACGGCTTAATAAGCACAATTAAGGCTTAACAAATTGAAAAATATATTTAAAATTAACATAGTTGAATTTAATTAAAACAAATAGCTAAGTTTGTTGGGAATTCTTAAGGGGAGCTATAGGGGAGATGGCAATATAAAATTGAAAAGAAAAATTAGTTTAAAGCTTGAGAATATATTTTCAGTCTAAGAAACTATTTTAAATTAGTTTTCTGACAAAATAAAGTTAGCCAAAATGATTTAAAATCCTTATTTATAATTCTTTTGCTTTATGAAAATATTTAAATAGTTTACAGAATCTTAAATAATTTTTAAACAATTTTCTTTCCGTGCGTTGTTTCCAGTAGCCATGGCTCGTGGTGCAATCGGCAACTGTGCAACTGGCAACCTGGCAACATGGCAACGTGCAACTTGCAACTTGCAGCTGCAGCATGGACTGCACTTGTCGATCCCTCCTCCTTGGGAGCTGCACCTTGCTCCTTTACCGCGCGGCGGCGGCGGCGGGCCCTCCTCTTTCGCCAACAATAAATAATAAACCTTTTGTGGATTTTGGTCTTGATGGCGGCGGTGGTGGTGGTGGTGGTGCCGGTGGTGCTGGCTACCGATCAGGCCCGGCACGAAGATCAAAGTCCCCGGACCGCCATTGTTCCAGTGGCAAGAACGTGAGGTGGGGCGGAGTACAAAACGGATTTCAAGGAGGCGACTGGGAGCCGGCGGCACTTGGAAAGTCCAGCGCTTAGACAAGTGCTAAGTGCGAGGCATTTTTATGAAATTTTAATTAAAAAAGGGAAAATCGAGCGGAAGCAAGCCGCAGCCGTGCGATATCAGCCAAAATCACTCCACAAGTAGGCATAAAAATCTCTCCGAAAAACCGGTGGCAGTCTTGTCACTTTTCAGTTTCACTAAAAAAGGAAAAAAATAACCCCGAATGAGCGAGAAAACAAGAAAAAGGTAAATGGTAAAGTACCAGAAAACACACAAGACGCTGGCGGCATCGTAAAATTCTTAAAAAACATAAGTATTTTATGGGCCAGTGGCAGGGGGGGTCAACTAAAAAGCAGCCAAGAAATATACTAACTACAAGTTGACAAATTTGAGGCCCAAAAGAGGTCGCGGGCCTCATCAGCCGGCGGTCGAGGCGCCCAAAAGGAAAACCAGGCCCATAAACGACTGCGATTTAATTTAACGATTCCCATACGCCGAGGAACACAGATACAGATACACTGCCAGAGGCAGTTAACTGGAAAACCCATGGAAAGGGGAAAGGGGAGAGGCCGAAAGAGATGCCGCCGGACAGAAGCCACCCACATAAAGCAGCGGAATCCAAACAATACCGAAAAAACCATTGTCTCTCGCATCAGGCGCTGAAATTCACTTGAAAAAAGCTCGTAAATACCGAAAAAACAGAAAGCTAAGGGAGATGGGTAGACGGATTCGAGATGCTCTTTAAAAAATATTTATTTGTGTTTCAAATTAGTTTTTTATAGGAAAATTAAAGCTTGCAAAATATGTAATTTATAAAGGTTCTTAGTTTTTGATAGTTGGGGTTCCATATATTTTAAAGAAATGGTATTAAGCTAAGGTCATAGTTATTCAAAGAATATTATACAAATAAATAATAAGTTCGAGATAGATTTATAGTCTAGTTTCTGAGTTTTCCATCTGTGATTCTGACAATAAATCTATTAAAAATTGTAATGTGTAGTTTATATGTTAATATAAATTATTTATGTCATACTTGAACCTTTTAAAATTGCAAATGTACAAAACACTTTAATTTAAAACGTTATGTAAATAGTAATCATAGATGAGAGAATAACCAACCTTTACCTAGATAAAGATTTATGGAATGCCTTATTTCTAAATGGTATTTCCTCTACAAACTTAACTTCCATCAGCACAGCAAATATTTATTGAAAAAGTTTGTGGTATTTATAGGTAAAGAAAGTCTGAGCAGTTTCCACCCGCCCCAAAAGGGTATTTTGACAAGAGTCAACAAAGAGATCCATGAGATCCATGAGATACATGAGATCCAAGGTATTGAAAAGCCCTAAAACGAAAGCGACCTGGAAGTCAGGGACTCGTATATGTATGTGTGCTTAGTGCACCCAAAATCCGAAAATCGACATGCCACGAATCACAGGGGCAGGTGGGCCACAGGGGGGGAGGTATACAGGTAGAGATCAACAACGTTGATCACGCGCATGCGACGACATTCGATGTGATTTCGTTTGAAGAGAGCCGCGCGCATGCGCGGGAGCAAAACAATCGCTGACAGTCAACGGCGACTCTATGGCGGATCGAGAGGGGTACACTGGAAAAAATATACAAAAAATAGCACTAACTAAGGGTTGACAAATAGAAAACATAAAGGAAAGGTTTACACATATTTCAAGTAATTAGGGAATTCCCATATGTAGATATCTATCGTCTTTCTTTTATAAATTTTAGATGTAACTTTAGTTATCTTAAAAAATTTAGAAAATTACTTTAAAATGCTGTCCTCCAAATAAATTTTTTGTATAAGTTTTAATCACCTAAAAATCATAGTTATCCCTCCCTCAATTTTCTCTCTCTGCTGGCTGTGTTCATGGGCGTCATCCTCCGGCTGAATTGGGTCAGATTGGCAGATCCCTTCGGGGCGACGCCACTGGTGGGGCTTGGGATCGGGATCGGGAACTGTGGTGGCTCCTCCTAGACCGCCGCCGCCTGCTCGAAAGTCAAAAGTGAGCCAGTGCAATCTGATAATAATCTGACAAACTGTCGCCGGCGTTTGATGGCGCACAAAAGCGCGCACAAAGGAGCAGGAAGAAATCAAATTTAGGCAGGGAGCGGTGGCTCAGCGGATCGGTGGCTCAGCTCAGCTCAGTTCAGTTCATTGGTTCGGCGGTGGCTCTGAGCGGTAGCGATTGCCTTTTTCCTAATGATGACAATTTGAGCTGTACCTGAAGCTGCTGCCGCTGCCGTTGCCGTTGCCTCAGTCTACAGTCAAAGTCGGGGCCTGTGTTGAATTTTGAATGATTAGTTTGATTCGCCATCGATCGGCAGCAGATTGAGGCGACTTTTAAATGTCGGTCTGCCTGCCTGCCTGACGGAGTCTGTGCCTAAGCTGAGTTGCAGCGACATCTCGGCTGCTTATTAGCCGCACTAAATTGCACTAGGGACCCAATTCCGAGTCCAATTCCACGACGATCGCCAGTCAGGCAGTCGAATGTAACGTGTGTCAGTTTTAAGGCAAGCGTCAACTCTAATGAACTCTTGTGTGAATTTAGCTGAATTCGAATCGACGACAAGGCGGGTGCACAGTGACAAAAATTTAAAGCCTATTAATTAAAGATCAGAAAAATTCGAGCATTCTTAAAGCTAGAGAATGTATCTTAAAGAAGCTCTTTATGAAGATTAATCTCATTATTAACTCTAGTAAATTTATAACCCTCTTTTTAAGTGAGAGATTCCTTAAACCCTTTTCTAAATTTTTATAATACTAACAATTCATAAAATCCAAAAGGAATCAAATTCCCAAAGACTTATAATGATAAACTACACATTTTAAACTCATATTAAATATTTCTTAAATTATTAAAAATATCCTGGATATTAACGATTAATTTTCTTTCTCTGTGTCTGCAGAATAAGCACCTTGAAAGGTAAGAGTAAGGGCTATACTGTATATCAATTAAACGGACCGACAAGATCTGTACCCCCACCTTACCTCTGCATTGTGAGAGACGCCCACATGGACTGCCGGCTGGCTAGATGGATGATCAATGATCAATGGAGGAGAACACATTGAGGCACGTTCGTATCTGTGCAACATGCGAGCTGCTTGTCCCACGTCAAGTGCAACAATTGAATCGCAACGCAGCAACATTGCCACTGACCGCTGACCAGCCCCGAGGCTCCTCAATAAGAACATTATCACAGAGGCCGTAATCAAGATCAATTGCAATTACAACTCACAATGAATGCATTTACCTCCATAACTCCCAGCTCCGCGGCTTGAGTTGGACTTCTGACTGGCCATCGATCTAGTTGCTGCTGCTGCTGCTGCTTCTGCCCACCTTTGCGGGGAGACAGGTCTCTGTGCGATATGATTACCCTTCTCCGCGGTTGAGGTAGACCGGCTGCATTTGTCCTTCTGCACGGATGATGCGACTAATGTGCTAAATTCACACAATTCATCATCATAGCAGTCACTGCCAAGACTACGCTGGAAAGAGTCCAATTCCGCGGACACTAACAAGCCCAAATCATCGTACAGTGGAAGAGGATTATGTGGTAAAGAGATTAGATCACTACTTGAAAGTATTTATACTTTGATTAAACTTAAATGGATTAACAATCTTTAAAACCGAGTTCCTAAATTAATTCCTGATCAATATTCTTGTTCCAATTTCCTCTTAAAATCGAACCACTGTAAAATCTCCCCAAGATCCAAACTGATGTCCCATCAAATCGATCTCCTAGCGCTATAATTGGTTAACGAGCGTTCAAAGACTCCCGAGGAGGAGGATCTGGAGGCGCCTTAATATGGCAAATGATTGACAAGGAATCGCTTATAAATTCACAACATAATGTATACACATTCTGTCCGCCAAACTCCATAAGAGATGGATGCGTTGGCGTTATTCAAGGGAAACCAAACCGAAAAAACCAAATAAAAAGCAATCCATGGCGGGGGCAGGAGAATTTGTGGGATTTTGTGATTTCCGCGGAATAGATACATCTACAAAATGCGAGTCTATAAAGAGTTACGCCCGCCAAAGTCGGTGCTCAGGAACTGGAACTCTCGGAGAGACTCGAAGCCTCGGAGCTCTTGATGTGATTTCGTAGAAGTAACTCCGCGGCGAGCGGTAGGTAGAGCGGATGGCTCCGACGACCTCCGGCGGACAAGCTCGGCTCGGCTCTATTCCAAGTCCAACTCCAAGTCCCGTCATCATTTCATTGTGGCCATAAACTTGCATTTATGATGACTTACGGGTCAGTTTTTCCTTTTGTTTTTCAGCTCTCCACCGCCGCCGCCGCCGCCGACGTCGTCAAAAAAAAAACCAAAGCACTTAATGTCGCACATGAGTTACAAAATGCGATGGCTGGTTCTCTCCTCCACACACTTGAGATGTAGGAGGCGGAGGAGCCGTCCAAGTTGGAGGAGTTCGAGCCGTAGTTCGAGTCCAAGCCAAGTTGATTCGAGCCGAGCTGAGGCGCTGTTCGAGTGCGAGAGCCTACGCCTGGTGTCCATGTCATGGTGTTTGGCTTTTCGGTAGTTTTTTCCCTCGCTTTCTGTCGTTTTCTTATAGATATTACCCTAGGAGAGGGACTTTTGTTAAGGTGAAAACGGGGACAAGCTTAAAAATAAGATGAGTAACGCCAGTCGCCAATTCGAAAATTATAGGCCGGTACGCCCATTTCTTTATAATATTTTTGACAGCAAGAGAAGTCTTTGCAATGTGTTTTTTTTATATAAATAATTTTTCAAAAATCATATATTGTAAGAATAAACCGCAAAAAGGGTATTTCCAGATTCGAAACAATCACTAAACCTTCCTTACTTGCCTTTTTTTTTTGTTGGTTTGTGGACCAGGCCAAAAGCGAAATCGTTGTTGCTGTTGTCAGTTGTTTTCGTTGTTTGTTCTTTTGTGTTAACCTTTTGTTTTTACCTGATTTCGACGTCGCAGACGTCGTTTACCAAACGCATTCGCCCTCAATGTCACAACAACAACAAAGGCACAACAGCAACATCAACATCAAGAAGAGGAAGCCTCCATTTGCGCGACTGTGGTTGTTGTAACATTCGTAGAAATCACAAGTGCCACAAGCGCGCTTCTTCATTGTGGGAACTCTTTTCCTCCAGAGCCGAACTCCGATGTGTGTGCCCCCACTCCGGCGGCGATATCTTGTGGGCACTTCACATGTCTTGTCTAATATCCTTTCGAAATCGGTATCGACTTGATTAACCTTTTGATGATCGCTGGCAATGAATGATGAATATTTATTAACTGCTCCCAAAGAGAGGGGCGGCGCCTCGGTTTCCCACACTCGCCCAACTCGTAAAAATCAAAAACTGAAATCAAAAAATCGAAAAACTATAAACATTAATTTTCAGATGGAAAAGCGAGGGCAAAAATTGATATATTTTTGTTAGTAGTAGCAACCTGTCTCTTTTGTAACAGTTACCATTTGATAACTGCCATTAAAAGCCACCAACATTTTTAGTATAAATAAATTCGGGCTAATTGGGTGTTGCCCGTTGGCTGTTTTGGCTGTCCGCAAACTAGAATCCCAACTCAAACCCAAACCAAAACCAAAACTATAACCAATGGCCACTATATAAATACGAGCCCGAATTCAAATACAGGTAATTAACCGTTGGCCGGGCTCGGTTTTATGGCTCAATTTAAGAGTACAACAAAAATATAATCAAATTGAAACTTATTAAAAATGGCGCAGTAAAATCTTCGGTTCAGTTCGGTCGGGCTTCCTTCTCATTTGCATAGATTCGTTAATTGGGATCGAAGCTTTATCGGTTCGACAATTAAGCATATATGCCAAAAGAGCATACGGTCCGGGTGAGTGATAAAAACGATCTCATTAATGACATTTGATGAACTCGCAGGGAAACACATGTCGCAGTTACAGTGGTATATAGTGTGTGCTTGGGAGATGTATACATATATTCCAGCTACTACAACGGAAACATAAAAGCTCAGAAACGGTTGTAAAACATCGGAAATGTTTGAAGATAAACCCAATAAAATGGAGCTTGATTAGGGGGTACATTTTCTAGAGGGTTTCTTACATTGGGTATACAAAATTACGCTTTGAAGTTGTAAGCAAAAATACGTTACAAATGGGAACGAAAAATTAAGATATTATTACAAGAAATTTGAGATATTTGAATACTATTTAAATCGAAACATATACATATATGAATTTTGGAAATCACTGTATTTGTTGGCCTTTTTATGCTCTCAAAAATACGTGACAAATCATTGTTTAAAATAAACTTAACTAAGCCAAAAATGCTTTAATTTTAATTAACAATTTTTGCTAGTTTTTATTTTATTAATAAGTCTGTAAACCAATTTAAACAACTTTTTTTACGTTTTTTTTTTTTTTTTTGCAATTTTAATTATGTAACCTCTTATTAAATTTTTTAAGAATTGATTTAAAAATTGGTTAACGGAATTTGGCTAAATGAACTGATCAAGAACATATTTTATATGAATTATAGGTTCGGAACTCCTTCATTAAGTTTCTAGCTTATGGCTAAAATTATAGGCAATAAATATATACATTTTGTTAAAGCAATAATGCATATAATCAATTATGAAATATATTAAATAAATTAGATAAATAACCTTTATTATTTATAACAAAAACTGAATTCTTGAAAGAAATCCCCAAAAACAAATTCCAATAAAAACTCGTATGTAAATTTGATATATAACCCATTTAAGCTTTAAAATGTTCATTTTCTTGATTATATTTCATTAATACAGTAATAAAAAATATGATTTTAAATTATGATTTAAGTAAGTTATTATATGAAATCCGACTCAAGGGAAGTTATCACCAAAACCCTTAATATATAATTTAGGCATATATTTTGATAAGCTACCCATTTGAAACCCAACAAAGGCTCAGTTTCTCGGTCTTATCTTTATAATACAGTAATCAGAGATAATTTAATTTCAAGCATATCTTAAGTTATGATTAAATTAACCCAAAATATATCTTTTAGATGAAATCGAACTGATTGCAAGTAATACCCCCTAAAACCGAAACTGATATCATAATTTTTGGCATATATTCAGATAAAAAATGTAAAGACCCAGGGAAGAGCAGATTGCTCCGCTTTGTCTCAGTTTCTCCTCTAGCGGATGTGCGGTATGAGATTACCCCAAATATGCGACGGATATATAACTTATCCGAGTTTATAGCGAACTCTGCGGATGGCTGCACCGCAGGCAACCGAAATATATTAAATATATTTGGATTGCAGACGGACATTTGAATTTCAGAATAGTTTTTCGGCCAAAGAGCGATGGGTGGTGCAAAGTGGTGCGGTTGGATTTCGGTTTTGGTTTCGACTTTTGATAGTGTAGTGCATTAGCATAAATATGAAATTTATCAGCGGCCAGTTGAAATGGATGCTGATTGAACTCATTTGGCTATTCAGGCAATTCTTTATGGGATGCCACATCATAAATTGATGGCCCAAAACACAGCACACACATGGACGGACACACGGACACCAGCCCGATGCTTAGACAAAAGGCAGTGTTAATAAATAGACACATGAAACACGACAACTAACACCATTAGCTCCACTTTGGATGGTTAAATTATTCACGAGCTAATATGGCCGATTCCGGCACACACAAAAACCGAGCGATAAAAGCCAATTTGTCTGTCATTTTTGGTCAATTTCATACAATATTTTAGTGGTCATTTTGGCCACTCCGATCTGAATATTTGCTCTACATAACAACGGCAACAGCCGAGAGCGCGCTCGCCTGCAATTTAGACCAGACATCAAACAAATTAGTTTATCAACAGACAGCCAAAAGAGCTGCTGATGAGCTGATTATGCGGCTCGGCCCGGCCCGGCCCCAGCCCTTTCACCCTCTCGCACACACACTAATACTCATATATATATTTTGTATACTTCCATCTCCCTCGCAATTAGCATAAGGCGGGGTGTGGTCGCTGCGAGCAAAAGCGTCTAAGCCAACCAGCAACTGGCTAGCTGGCAGGCGGCCATAAACGCCGGACCACCAACGGCAGCTGAAAACGCTGAAAATGCTGAAAAGCAGATAGCGGCGGCCAGCAGGGCCCACATTAACCCACCGGCACCGCGCACTAACTTCAGTCAACTGAACAATCGACGGCGGCGGTTCAGGTTCAACTGGGGCAAAACATTACCCAAGAGATTACATATATATTATATGGGTACACTGACTAGTACAACATTTTTTGCTTAATTTCCGGGAAGTAGGAATTAAAATTTAATAAATGAATATGAGTTTAAAATAAAGATTTCCTTGATAAAAAATATTTAAAGCTGATGAATTAGAAATAAAACTTTGAACTCTGACTTAGTTACTTTTAATTTATGTTTAAGTTAAATAATAATCATTATTTTGCTTTAAATATTTGTTTTAAATATTTATTAAATTTTTAAAAATTTACCAGAAGAAACAAACTGTACCATATAATTTTTAATAAAATATTTATGGATAGTTTTAGGCTAAGTTAAAAATTTTAGATTTTTAACAATTTATCTATTACACTAAGAATTACTATGTATTCATTTAAACATATTTTTCTAGTGAGCTTTACTAACTTATTTTATATATTTATTCTAACATTTCAATATATCATTTATTAAAGCAATGACTAACAGATTTATAAAACCAAAACACTAAAATTAAAATCGATTTGTTGGCGCCTTGTTAACCATGGGTTAACCGCCTTAGCCTTTCGATGTTTATGCGAGAGACATTAAAATATTTTTTATTAACAAGGCAAATTAGTACGAGAAATCATAATTTCATAGACATTTCTTCTCCGATTTTATTGTTTTTCTCTCTCCCTGCCTGCGGGTAACCCGAGACTCGAGAGTTATGGCGGGGACATAAATCTCGCAGGGCGGGGAGATCGTTTAGGGCTTTCGAAGGCTGTAAAACAAACCCCCAACGAAGCCAGAAATTGTGACAGTTATTTCTAAATTAGCCTTTCGAAAGCTGCAGATATAAAAATATGATATTTTCCAAGAGGTTGGGTCCAGCAGATATAGCCTTTATAATGGTACCATTCGGCTGCTAATTTGATAGATAAGCCATGAGAGCACTCACCAACTGTATCACGGATATATGGATATGGTGTGTGGTGTCTTTTCTTTATGGCTAAGGAGGCGGGCTGTTGCTTATAATAATAAAGTCATAGCCATATATTTTGGGCTCCAGATCGGTTTCGCGTTAGGCCAAGACAGCGACCAGTTTCGTTCGGAAACTCGTTGTAAAGAGTCGATACTATAATTTTGTCAATTTTACGGAATTTATTTTATGAGCTACAATTTTTGTCGAACGAAAAAATAATGCCCAAGTAGTCACATAATTCATGCAAAATTTTATTTCGCTGCCACAATTATGCAAATTTTAATTGAAAGATTTCTCGGACAGGCCCGACATCGACACAGCCTCCGCCGCCGCCGCCACCGCCGACAACGAAAAAAGATTTCTTTCAAATATTTTTTCTGAAAAGAATTTCGAAAAACAGAATTTTTTCTTGCCGCTCGCCGTTGACCCGTTGCCTGGGCTTATTTATTATAAATTTATACTTCTTGTTGGTTAAAAAAAAAAACGAAAAAAGCTTAACGAAAACGAGAGAGTCGAGCAGGCCGCTTTGGCCTATAATTAAAGTATCATATAGCACTCGCGGGCTGAGCGTGAAACTGTCAAAATATTTCCGACTCCAGACTCCGACTCCGACTCGCAGTCCGTCGTTATCTAGCTTAGGCATAATGATTAGCCTGGTCATTAGCCGACTCGAAAACTGGCGAGGGATTCATTTGAAAAGCCTTAAAGCCAAAAAATGTTGTGTTCAGGGTTCGGTTTAGGTTTTTGGGATCCGCTGATCGGTTCGGTTCGGTCGGTTTTGGGTCTTTTTCTGGTATGTGCTTTTCGCCGGGGGTGCAGCCTAATGATGCCACAAATTTTATGCACACATGCCTCTATAATTATGCAGACCCGTTGAGATCTCTCCCGCTATATCTTCTCTCCTCTCCTGCGGCACGCAACTTCACCCACACTATCTGAGAATAGGAGATCTCTCGGCTGGCCTCTGTATCTGTATCTGCACTGCGCATCTATTTATGCTAACTAACCCGAAAAATACCCGTCACTCTATCATTTGTTTCGGTGTTTGTCGTTTGTTGTGCTTCTTTTGTCTTCCTTTGTTTGGTTTATTTTTTTCTCATTTTAGTTATTTTTGTCTGGGGCATCGCTCACCGATTTATAGCGCCAAAAAGCATTTGAAAATCAATAATAGACGCCGGAGTCTTAAGGGCCTGACGCTGATAAGCAAGTGACAACAAGGTTTCGACATCCGAATGCGATTCCAACCACCGATCACGATCACAATCACAGTCACAGTCGCAGGCAGCCACGGCTCCCTATCAAAATCAAAGTTTATTTTTATAACCCCCAGTCGGAGCGAGAGAAATGCCAAAAAGTCTGATCAAAAGCTAGACAATCGGCGGCTGTTTAATAAATAAATTAAGTGAACAGGTGTGTCAGAGGTGGGGCTGAAGAGGATGTATCAAGTTATTAGATGAACGATTTTATATGTATTTTCAGGTTGCATTTTATTAAGATCTTCCTGATTTGCTTGATTGGGTTTTCTTGCTCTATTTACATATTTTCTTTCACTTTCTTAAATATCTTTTAGTTAAGATCTGATTTTATAAATCTTTTAATGTCAAAATAACCAAATTTAATATTTATTAAAATAGTTATCAAACATTAAATGTTACAGATTTATTTTCCTAATTATAGATTATGATTATACGAGTTTATTTTTGTAAACTTTAAAAGTAAAATATGCTTTAAAAATAAATTGAATTTTTGTTTTTAAATATATAAAGTTAAAAGTTAACATATGATTTTGTAAACCTTATTTCCTATTATTTATAGTAATTGTGTTTATATATTGTTTCCTATATAATTTTCCATAACTTATTCAA
>JAEIIJ010005240.1:0-22971 GCA_018904815.1 Drosophila ogumai
TTCATAAAATATTCTTATTCCCATTAAAAACATTTATTATTTTTAAACTTAATTTACAATTTATAAATTTGCACTTATTTTCCCATTGTGCATCCTGCTTTCCTCAATGGGCCGCCATGATCGGCCCCCAGACCAGATTGTGTTTTCCTTCTAAATCGACGGCGATCGGTGATCGGATCGCTTGAATTTACGAGCGCCCGCCTCGTTCTTGGAATTCTCCAAGTTGTGTCCCAGCTTGTGGCAAGCAGCAAGTCCGAATCGAATTACAGACAAACTTGCCCTGGGAATTGGTCTCGGATTCGTTGGAGATGGGGAGCTGGGGGACTGGGTATCGACCCTAGACATCGCTGACAATTATTGCTAAGCAAACATGCATAAATTGGCATTGCCTTCAAATGGCAACTGGCAACTGGCTAATGGCTAATGGCCATGCCCCGTAATTCGACGCCAGCCAGACTGAACTCGGACTCTGGAGTGGCCCTTGGCTTTGCACTCCACTCGCCATTTCAACACTCTCCACTTCCTTCCTGGAGTCTGGAGTCTGTAATCGGGAGTCTGGAGTCGAGAGCCGGGAGGGAGTCCACCCCAGACGCAGTGTCGTCGTGGTCATTGAGAGCTGGAATCGGAGTTCGTGCCTCTGAAACCGATGCCACACACGAGCAAACGAACAACAATAAACACAAGTATTCTGGGGGATCTTACAGTTTTTTTTTTGTTTTTTTTTTTTTTGTTTTGGGAAGGGGAAAATAAAGTCAGCCGTTTCCATTCTCACAAGCAATTTGATTCCTGGTCAGTTGCAGAGCCAGCTTAATGGCTTAAGCATAGATTTCGCCAAAGGCCCTACTTTATTATTATACCTTTTGACACACATATTCCCATCCTTTTCTTTATTAATTGTACCATTAAACCTTTTGTAAAATCCTTTAAAACCTCAGAACTTAAAACCTTCATGAAAACCCCTTCCCCAAAGATAAACACCATTCTTAAATTGTTTTTTTTTTTTTTCATATATTTAAATTTCATTTGATCCACTTGCATTGTGTGTGGCATTGTTTTTTATTTTGTTTTTTGTTCTTTTCTTCATTAAATTTGTTTTTTGTTGTATTGTATTTTTTATTTTTGGGATATTCTTCTTGTAAATGTACAGATCCTGGCATACAAGTAGTACGTTATAGTTATAGTATATAAAGAGATAATTATCGTACATTATATTAACTTTAAACTCGATTAATTTGTAAAATTGAAAAATGGCAAAGAGTTGTTGTGGTTATCCTCCGGTTAAGTGCATAAATAGTTGGCGATATAGTAGTAGTTGTAGTTGTATAAATACTAACACAGTTTTTTGGGCTAAAAGTTGGTTAATTCTTCCCCCCGATTTGAGATAAGCGGAATTTCGAGTTGGTTAAGAGTGTTTTTTTAAAGGGAAGTTTTGAGTAGGAGCAGGAGCTTGTAGTTGAGTTGGGGAGCGTGTTGGTGTTTTTCAAGTTTCAACTAAGCAAAAAATACTGTTTGTGCAATTCTCATTTATAGTATATAGTAGTTGTTGGGTAGGTTCGTTCCTCCTCCTTCTCGCTAGAGCTTAAATTTTAAGCAAACATTATAAAGTATTTCAGCTAGGATTGCGTTTAGTTCTAAGTACACTTAGCTAAGGCTTAGTTTTTAGTTTATCATTTATAGTTTTTAGTGTTTTTTAGTTTAAAGTTTTTAGTTTAGTTTAGAGCGACAATAAAAACACACATACAGGAATACAAATATAAAACAGGCACACAAACAACAGGCTCTCCGAATAAAAACTCCTTTTTTTGTTTACTAAAGCTAAAATAAATAAAACTTAGGCTACACGAGAAATGGCGACAGAATGGATGATGTGTGGGATATATATATATATAGTATTCAGATATACTATATATCTACCTACTCCAGAGGACCGTTCAGCTTAATACTGTTGCCTGGCTGTCATGGAAGCGAATTCAACTAGGATTTCTAGGTGGCAGAGGGATTCCCTTGGATGATTTTGGATTTTTATTTAACTTTGAATAATTTCTTTAATTGAGATATATTTAAAAATATATCGAGTTAATTTTCTTGTATTTTTTTTTTGTGAAAACTAATACAAATCCCAGTATAATCACTTATTTTCGGAAAATCCCTCGACTGCCTCTCACTTGCTGGGCCGCCAAAAGTATGCTATGAATAGAGGCCCTTTCAATGAGACTTCTTAACTCTTGTGTGTGTGTGTGTGTATGCGGATGGATGCAGTAACTAAATGAGTAACTAAACTTAAACGCTTTTCCCCTCCCCATCCCCCGTTTAATGCAGGGGCGGCGGCGTGCGATCCGGCGCACGTGGAAAGAGCAAACCGCTGGGCACATGCTTCGCTATGAAGTCCTCGTCCCTTTGCCGCTCCCGATCTTTGGGATTGGAAGCCTGTGCCGGCTTCTCCAGCTGGTTGTGGCTGGTACCGAGCCTGTGGTGCCTGCTCAGCTTTTGCTGCTGCAGCTGCAGCTGGTGGTTCTTCCGCTTGCGACCTCTCCGGAAGCTAGAGTCGCCGTAGAACTCGTTGCGCAGGAAATTCGACAAAGTGGCATTGCGCCGCCAACCCGCTGGGCAGTTGGTGGCCGTCCGCCAGTCTGGCAGCTGGACGCCCAAGCGCCGGCACTCGTGGGCATACGCAGCAAAGCTGTCGCAGTGGCAGGCTCCCGATGGACACTCGCAGACATCCATCCGGCAGGCGGCTATATAGTTTTCCGGATTGAGACGCTCGTTGCACTCGCCAAACAGCGGCGACACGCTCAGCGGATGGCAGTAGAAGCTGGACTTGCGCTTGTCGCAGGTGGGCACTGCCGCCAGGATTTCGCGCTTGCGGGAGCACGACTTGGGTCCACCCACGCGCCAAGAGTTGGCAAAGTGCCAGACCTCCTCGTCAACATGGTTTCGGCCATCCTTGCCTGTGAGATCATCTCGTGCACTGCCATTGAAATTACCACAAAGGCCGCACAATCGCTTCTTGAACTTGGCCGGCACGGAGACCTGCAGGAAGCCACCGCCATCCCATTCCAGGGAGAGGCCCATCTCCGACCTAAGCATCACTGCTCCGCCATCGGACAACCGCTCGATGGTCACATTCCGGCCACCAGCCGTGCCTATGTAAGGCAGCAGGACTCTCGTTCCATTCACCTTTATCCTCAACTTCTGGCCAAGATTCACTCGGAGGTTGTGCAGCTTCAGGGTCACCGTCTTGGCCCAGCTGGCGTGCCTGGTGCCTCGTCCTTCGTTCGTCAGCCGAATCTCGAAGGTGTGCCCCAGACAGTCCTTGGCCAGGAGATACTTGCAGCTACCCTGAAAGCTGAAGAACTTGCCGTCGAAGGTGCGGAAGTGGGGATCCCCGAAGACAGTGCAAGTCCCCGCAGTTTCCACACATCGCTGGCAGCACTCTCCCGGCGGCAGCTTCAGTTCCTCGTTGGCACGACACTTGACCGGTGGACAGCGCATCTGGGAGCAGCGTATGGTGCCACCGTTGCAGCGACAGCTCCGGCAGGGACCCATGTCCCAGGTTTCGTTGTTCTGGTAGGTTACGCCCTTCACACTGCACTCGCTTCGCACCTCGGCAACGGCGCAGCGTGGACAGCAGGATCCATCCTGGAACTCCTGGAATTCGGGGGAACACTCCAGGATGGGGCAGGTGGCGCGCTGGCACATGGCGGTGCTATTGAGGCAGGTGCAATTGGTGCATCTGTCCGGCATAAACTGCGTCTTCTCGGGATAGACCTTGTTGTTGAAGAAGCATTTGCCTGGGAAACAGAGATTTAGGAATTTAAATTAGTTAATATAGTTATAATTTGATTTATTTAATAACTATTTAAGTATTTTAATTTATATTAAATAGATTTATCACTCACCTGGCACCGACATAAAACCCTGATGCTGGGCACACCTGGGACAGCACTCATCCGGTCGCTTGATCTGCTTGGACATGGGACAAGGTAGTACAGGGCAGGTCTTCTTGGAGCAGGTGAGCTGGTTGGAGGAGCACTGGCACACCAGGCAGCGGTCATCGATGGAGGCGTCGACCTCCTGGCCCTCGGCCACCGTCTGTCCGTTGATCTTGCAACCTGCCAACGAAATCCCCAGCAGACATTCAACATTAGACACTTTATGATTTAGTTGTTGGGTTTGATTTTTGCTTGGCGGCGGGCCAAGAAATTTTCCACAAGGCGAAACAAGTTTCCAAAGCGACGCTATTTGCATAGGAGCAGCGTCATAGGAAGGCCCCAGATTTTGTGGCTCCGATGATATGCTTTGCTTTGTTTTGTTTGGATCGCAATGCGAATAATATCGGAATATGCGGGGCGACATTGTCGCCTTAATAGACAATTTAAAGCCCATAAATAAGCGGGGCCAACAAAAACAGAGAACAGATCAAAACAGATCGCAGCGGATCAGCGGAGCTCTGAGCATCGGAATATTGGAATATCGGAATGCCCCATGAATAAATCATTTTTGGGGTAATAGAGACATAAAAAATAAGACAAAAAATAAAAAATGCTGGGACCTTATCTCTGATGATCTACTTTGAGTTGGGCAATGATTAGCCTGCCCTCATTTATGAATTTTAAATATAGAAATATTTATGTAAGTGCCTAACAGCCTCTGGCATGCCTAATACCCTTTCGTAGGGCATTATTTTTCTGGTTAAATCATCTCCTTTTGTCTAACGATTATGAGGCATTAGCGGTGTGTCTCTGGCTAATTTTAGTGACTGATGCTACCGGGGACTGGTCTTGGTCTTCGACTTGGACTGGATTTGATTGAGGTAATATCAGTTTGAATGGGAACAATACTCACCCTGGCAGGTGGGACAGCATTCCCCGGGGCGAGGTGGCTGCAGCTGGTTGTCATCGCACTGCGAGTAACACTTCTGCACCGTCTCGGTGACCACGGTCGCCATGCATTTGTATGTCCTGCAAGGATCCTCCGGGTCGCTCCACTCTGCTCCGCTTTCGTAGGGAACGCCACGGAAAATGCAACCTGGGGGGAATTTAAATTAAAAAATTAATTATGGTGTATTTAAAATTAATTGGATTTTTAAATGTTAAGAAATAGAAAAATTAATGATTTTAAATACAAATACAACAGTTAATAATATTTGTAATATGTTCCAATTGAATTTTCTTATTTAAAAACAAAATGTATTATATTTCTATTTATTTAACTTTTTTTTATACAAATATATATTAAAATAAATAGCAAAACCCATAGAATATTCAATTTAAAATATAAATAAAATAAAATTAAAGCAAGATAACAAATACACATCAAAATAGTTAATAATTTTAAATTAATTTCCATAGATCCCTTTCAACTTACCCTTGCACTTGCTGCAACAGGAATTTTCCGGCTTTTCCTGTATGTAACAATCATCGATGGGTGGACAGGTATTGCGACAGTTAACAAAGCCATTCTGTAAAATTAAAATTTACAAATAAAAAATAAACAATAAATTAGTCTTATCTCACAGCAGGCCCATGTGGCGTATGCGCAATTTGCACAAATGCGCGGCTTAGCGATGTGAAAGATGGCTGTCATTGAGCCGCTGAGCCAATGATTTGTGACTGTGCACTATGGCCAGTTCGGAGTGGAGCACATCCGGACTCCCCCCTCTCCCCTCCACACACTCCTTGCCCAGTTTTCCACCTGATTTATGGTATTTCAATTGCAATTGCTCAATGAAGTTCTGCCCTCTAACCTTCAGTGTAATTTAGTTTCGGGCGTGGCGATTGCTTTGACTTTTGTTTCATTTGGGGTTAGATGCACTAAGGGAAAATATTTATTTAAAAAAAATTGCTAACATTATTTTGTGATATTAAAAATATTGAAACAAACTTTTTTTTGCCTTGGTAAAACTTCTTTAGTAATCTGATCCTGAATTTAAATATGAAATGCTGCTGAAATTAATTAAACTCCATTAATTTCAATTGTTTTTCCTCTGTGCGATTAAGTTGGCCTGGTTGGCTGGGGAAAAATCAGCTGGGATTATGCAAAGCCTGGTAATTTATGCTGCAATAATTTATCCTTATAATTCCCCTGTGCTCGTATCTCGTTAGTTGATCCCTCGGCTTGATTGCCTGCCCACCTACGTTCATACCTATGTTCATATATGTATATATGCTGATATATATATCTACAGGTATCTATGCATCTGGATTTTCTAGCCATTTGGCTGTTAACGACACGCTGACAGCTGCAGCGGGGCGCATTAGAATTGATGTCGATCATAAGTCAAATTGTGGCAACTGGCGGCTTGTGCAATATCTCGCCTATTGCCTTTAACCCTTGAGAGTGCGCCGTGCGATATACACCAGCTGCCGGCTGTGACAGGTTAAAGCCAGATTCAAACTCAGATTCAGATTCAGAACGAGCGTAATAATAGAGCTCCGCGACGCGAGTCAGACGCCGGAGCCCGCCGCCACTAATTGTAAATGTATCTATAAATCTAGATAGATGTCGACCAAAAACAGGCAAAATATTTCACTAATTTGTATGCAGTTGCTATGAACAATGTGAGTATCGAATACGAGTACGAGTACGAGTATGAGTATCCACCGTACCTCCTACCTGTGTGTTTGTGTGTGTATAATTTAGTGCAAGCAAACCAGATTGGATCTCAATTTGGATGGGGCCGCAACGTGCAAAATTTGCAATTGTTATGAAAATGAAAATCTCTAGATCTCCGAGTCCCAGAGTCGCAGCAGAGTCGCATAGTCGCGGGTCCCAGGCACCGAGATGTTTATCATCGTATTAGTTTTAATGGCAGTTGTTAGTTGGAATTTTAATGGCACTTTAGTACGACTTTGTCGTAACTCCCCCCACAGTTCCCCCGATTTTTACACGGACAAAATACTGCGGATTTGATTTCAGGTGTCTCGAGAATCTCTTGAGATTTGTGAAATAGAATTTTGTTAAGATCAGGATTTTTTAAAAGTCTTTACAATTTAGGATAAGTTTAAATCGTAAAGCAAATAAATTTATCAACTAAAATACTTTTTTTTCTATTCTTTACTTTACTTTAATATCTTCTCTCATTTATTTTTAAAGAGATGTTTTCATTAAGGATTTTTCCTTCCCAAAAATTGTAACATATTCCCTGTTTCTCTCGGTGCATCCCTCGTAAGCTGCAATAATCTGACAAAGATGGAATATCACTCTAATCGCTCGCCGTTTTCTGACAGATCAAAGTTCACATGCTCTCGAAATCCGGCCACAATCGCAATCCAACCACCACTCAATCTCAACTCTACGGTGTTGGCCAACAACTCACAGCCAGCTGTTTATGCTGAGGAATTCTTTCTTTCTATTTAATCGCGGGAACCGGTATGGAAAAATGTGTGCTGTTCCAGCCAACATGAAAGTTGAGAGGCATTCTGCTGGAGATTGCCAAAGCCAAAGTCAAGCCAACTTAATACCAAACTCAAAGAAAGAAAAGAGATGGCTGAGAAGGCGCCACGATGGCAACCTGAGCTGCTAAGTAGCATTTCTGCCGTGTGTTACCCCTGGTTGTTGTTGTTGTTGCGGTTCTTGCCCGCCGGCAGTTTACCAAAACAACAATAACAACATCAAGTCTAGTGTGTGTTTGTGTATCTATGTGTGCCACAGTGGCAGAACCGCATTTGCAAACGGCCTCTAACGACCTTGCTTTTGACAAAACATGATCAGTTTTAACACCGTCTCTGTCTGCGTCTCTCTTTCGGCCAGCTTGCTCTATTGGCCATCTCCACACTGGTAAATAAGGGGGATAACTATTAAGAAATATTGGGATATTATTTGTAAAAAATAATCCCAATAAAACAGGGTTTTATGATTATAAATGCCATTTGTGCTTTGTTTTTTTACTAAAAATGTTCAGATACTATTCCAAAAGTTAATATAAATATATTAAATAGGTCAATGTGGATGATATCCTTAAATTTGAGTAAAATTGTACGATTGGAATGAGATATATTTAGTAAAACAGTTGCATCCTTGCATCTTCTCGTTCGAGTCCTTGCTGTGGCTATCCATAAGTAAACCCTTAAAATATTTCTGTTAATTTTAAACAGTCTTTAAGCTAAGAATTTATATTTTAAATAAGAAACCTCCTACTACTTATATTTTCTTACAGTGCATACTAACTCGGAGTTAACTTGGCCAGGTTGGCTGGAGTCTGTCGCTCTAGACACGAAGTGAATATGGTAATGACAGTCTTGTGGTTTTATGGTCATGTGTATTTTGTCACTTGTGGGTTACGGCTCAAATTGGAATCGAAATCGGAATTGGAATCAAAAGAATCAAAGGCTGAATCTGACTTGGTATCGGGTTTAGAATGGAATGCCCAAGAATTTGCAGGAAAGGAGTTGGCAGACCTGTATGAAAATATTTAGCCAAATCTGGTTAGCCCGATTTGCTCTAGAATTCCATATTCGCAAAAAGTGAATTTATTTAGTCAAAAGTTAATGATTTCAATTTGCTGATTTACCCCTGGGTGATCGTAAATCCTTCATTAATATTAATCTGGCATGACTAAGTGGATACAATATAGACAGAGCCACTTTCCATTTACCTCTCATCCTGTCGCAACTAAAATAATGTCTCATTAATATTAATTCAAAGCTCCTTGTTAATATTTATCAATCACCCGCTGCTGTTGTATCCTCTAATCACATGTTTACCCATTTCCCAAGCACAAATTTCATTTGCAAAATATACATTTCAGACATAAAAGTCCGGCTCAATCATTCGGGGTAAACATCCCGAGAATCGTTTAAATCATAAACCATTAGGAGCGAATTTCAGCGGATTCAGCATAATATTCGCATAAAACCGAAAATTTGTAGTTATCTCGAGGGTGTGTGGCATTTACCCATTTTCTTGGCCTGTCCTTGACTATTTTCCACCACACAGCAAATACTTCTGAATACATAAAGACCGTTGCTCTGCATACTCCCCCGTATATTAATATATTTCGTACAATAAACGCCAGTCGTAAACTTTCGACTTAAATGGGTGGGAATAATGCGAAAAACGAAAAACTCATTGAAGCAAGTACTGAGGATAAACCTTTTTCAAGCAACCGAAAAACTGAATGGGATATTATATTGAAGGAATTTCTGTTTAATTTCAAAGATTAATATAAATATTTTCAAATACAATGATTTAGACTCTAAATTTTAGAGGTAATGAGTTTGAGATGGATTATCTTATTCTGTTCAAGATAGATCCCCTTCTCAAGAATCTACAAAAAGTGAAAGTCCGAAACTTGGCTAAAAGTTTACCCTAGAAGAGTGGTTAGAAAACTCATATATTCTGAATTATTTAAAAGGGATTACCTTTTAAAAATAAATAGTTTTTAAAGGTTCACATTATAATATAATAATATTTTGTATGAATATTATAATGTAAAGTTCACTTGGAAGAGTTCGACTTACAGAAATAAATTCATTCCCATTAAGATCGCTTAAAAGGTTAACATTTCTTCAAAAATATTTAATATTATTTGTATTAATTTTTAAATTTTCAAATATATGGCTTTAAGCTCCCATTATGGCCTTAACGTCTTGCACGTTCCATTGAGGAATTTTGTGTATTTTTGGCGGTATTTTGTCTTAAGAGCGAAACTAAGAGAAATCGCATCGCATCAGCTCGGGTTAAATTCGATTTCATGAACTTTTAATGATTTCAGCGAGGGAAAGAGGCGGAGATGGCTATGCGGAAAGAGACAGCTATTGCGACGGCGCCTTCCCAGTAAGGTGGCGCCAGTATCGTATTCTTTTTTCTTTATTTTTTTGCGATTTTGCTGCTGCTTTTTAATTTTGGTTACGCCCACTTGACGACGACGACGACAGCAGCCAGCAGCAGCAACAATGGAAATAATAATAACAACGAAGCGACGCGACGCGTCTCGCCGCAAAATGAAGCTCAGCCGCAGGCGAAAATAAGATTCTGCGATCGATCGATCGGTTCGATCGCTGGGATCGGATCGCTCGATGGCTCGATCGGCGCCAGCTCGATCGGTTGCCGCTCAAATTGGAGCAGCGGCGTTTAGCAGCGCTTAGCGCTAAATTAGCAACAGGCTCACGACAGCTACACTGGGGGAAATTTGGGGGAGACTTTGTGACCCGAAAAAAATAATTTTAAGTGGGATAATATGGCCTTTTTTGACTATCATTTTATGAAAATTAAAGTATTTTTAGATTTAAGTATTTTGAAAATGAAAAGACGTGGATTAAAGATTTAGTTTTAAGGAAAATAAAAACTTCTTACTTTACAACATACTTAACAAATTCTTAAAAAATAAATGAGCAATGTAATTATAAGATGCGTAACGCCATACGAATTTCTCGGTCTGCCTCTAAAGCTGACTAAAGGCGGTCCTGAAATGTTGATAATCAGAGAGTACTACTTGAGATTCATGTTTTACGTTATTTAATTTAATTTATTTTTGTAATATAAATTAGTTTTGATTTAATTTCTTATTCCAATAAAATCAAAAATCAAGTTTTAAAAACAAATTAAATTTTGCATCATTAAAACGAAAATAGTTAATACATAAAACCCATAAATCTCTGATTAATTTCCAAGTGCCTTGGCAACCCTGTCGCAGCATCACCTGTCCTTATCGCCATTCCTCTTTCCATCCCGCTCTCTCCAGCGATCAGCCAGCTGAGCACGCGCTCGCTTAATGACGACACGAAGCTGTCAGAGCAGGTGGGTGAGGAGCGGAAGGGTTGCCGGGCGGCGGGTGGTGGAGACGGCAGTGAAAGAGAGGGGCTGTCGCCTGGTAGCTGGCGACGAAAAATCACAGCGGCGGCGCCAAGTGTTTGTCAAACGATCGACTGCCGACTATCGGCTATATTCATACATATAGAGATCGATCCAACACCGAACCGAATACCCTTGCCAGCACACCGCCACACCAATACCACGGCGCGACCCACACTGCGCGAAACCCGTTTGACGACCTTGGATCATAAAAATTCAGCAGAGAGGGACAGGGATGGCCTCCGGGAGACACAGAGAGAGGGAGCTTTGGAGTGAGAGGCAGCGAGGGAATGTGGGCTGGCAAGAGGAAATCGAGGAAGAGCTGAAGCCAAACAAATGCAAACAAACTCAAACATTTCAGTCGAATCCGGCAAAAAAATTGTCAGATGTTTGAGTTTTTTTTTTTATAATGCATAAAGCGAAAAAGGTTGATTTATTTTTGGAGTATATTGTGGTATTTCTGGCAACATTAACTTGTGTATTTTGTCATGTTAGCTTTTCATAACTGGTAGCCTAAACCTTCTTATTTTACCCAGAAGGTTTGGGGTAAAGGGTACTTTAAAGTCTACTAGCTTTCTTACTTGTTTTATTATAGTTCTCTAATCTAATATATTAAATCAAAGCTTGAACTTTATAAATTCTGGTAAATTTGACTATTAACAATTTACAATTTTCTATTAACAATATTGGTAACACATTTCTCTGCCTGTACCTAACGGTAGTCAAAAAACTATTCGACCTTAGGAGTGTGTGTTGGCTTGGTTATTTCTTGGTGAAATATTCTACACATTTTCGGTATTTCTCATTTTGGCAGGCCGCTAAGGAAGTAGTGACTGCAATGACACGAGTCTGAATGTCCTGCTGGCTGGACACTGGCGTCGTCCCATGCTGGGAGCGGGATGGAAACAAGGGAGGGTTCAGGAGAGGCTCGGCTCTGACAGGGAGAAGGAAGGAAGGAACCCGGGTACAAGAGATTTATTTCAGCGAGCATGTTTATGTTATTTCATTTCGTTTCATTTCGCTTTAAGTGACTTTTATCGAGGCCAAAAGGCGAGCTCCACTCGCAAACTTGGCAAGGATCCTTGGAGCCTTAAAAAACGAAGCTGACTGAGAAGTGTGCGTGGAGTGGAGTATCTAGAAATTAAATGGGGTAGGGTTTTTTTTTAATGAAAACTCACCTTGCACTCGCAGTTGTAGCAATTGAACTGGTCCAGTTTGACTTCTTCGCCCTCATTGGAGCAGGATATCCTCCAGCCTGTAAGGAGGATAAGGTGCGGATTAGTGATATAGTGCTTATCGGTCGGTGGTAATGGTTAATCCCATTCCCTCACAGATAATCCCCACCCACAGCATTTCCTGCCCCTGACGTTGACTCTTGATGCAATAATCCAAAACAAACACAAACAACACGATTCATGGCATGTACAAACGCCGGAAATTGCCCACCGACTGAGATCTTATCCGAGCACGTGACCCAAAATGGACTCCTCCAATCCCAGGCCCAACCCCAACTCTCCCGTTCTTATGCAGCTGATCTCCATTCCGCAGGTCAATGAGATTAGGCCACTATATAAATGGGAATGTGTGTATAAAGTGCACTGCAATAAATTGGTAATAATAATAAATTCCTAAGTTCGTATTTTGTTTTAGAAATTAATATCAAAATTTTAAAATCCAAAGAAAAAAATAATTTATTATAAAAACCAAGATAAACAAGCCGAGATCATTTTAAATAATTAATAATATTTAAGAATTTTATTCGTTATATTTTTAATTTTAGTTCAAAAGTTTTATGAAATCAAATTTTTAATTAGACATTTAGGAATTTTTATTTGAATATTATTAATTAAAGAAACTAAAACCTTTTAATGTTGTTACTTTTATATGGCTTTATCTCTGTTATGTGCTCTTATTTCTCTCTGTGTAAGTACTCTCCTTCCTTTATTTTCTGTTGTTGCTGTTGCTGCTTCTTTATTGTGTTTTTACCTTTTCCTCAGTCGCTGTCGACGTCTCTGCTGGCGCTAAGTCAAAAGTAGCGAAGCATTGCATGTTAAACATGTTCCACAACAACAACTGCAACACAAAAGCCATAACAACAACAATCAGGCAGTAGCAGCAGACCAAAAGGTAAACGGAAACCGAGAGGAAGACAGGTACAAACAATGATCGAGGTGGGGTGGCAGTGGGAGAGGGACAGGGTGAGCCACGACCCCAGGAGGCTCAGTTCGATCTTCTTCTTTCCAAACCGAAAGAAAAGAGAGAAAGAGGACCACCTGCAATGTGCTGATAAATACACACACACACACACCGGCAGACAGACAAACACGCGCGCAACCCCCCTTACTCTCACCCGCTGGTTCGGCGATAAATGAAGACGCCGGCGCTACACAGAAAATATATTTTGAACTTATAGGATTTTAAAGTTTGAAATTTTGTAGAAAAAAATTGTATCTAAATATTGCAGAGAAAAATTCTTTAGATATTTGATATATCCAGAAAATTGCGTTTTAAATTAGTTTAACCTCCAGCAGTCAATGTTTGATAGAACTTAATTGGGTTTATCAACTTATTAAAAAAAAAAAAAAACGTTCTGGGATTTGAAAAGCATAAACTTAACCAGTACAAAGTCCAATCCGAGATTAAGTATTATAATAATACTACGACTTTAGCTCCAGAATTTGTCGTTTTAAAGATACATAATATCATATTATACATAAGTTCGATATGAAAAGACGACACCAAATCGTGCGAATTTAAAAAGTGTCATGTTTATGTCAACGAAATTAAGTCTTCTCGAAAATATTCTTTCTGTGTAGCTGAATAAGTCAAGAGGAAAGAATGTGATCCATTCGAGCTACCTTTTCCTTCTTGGGCATCGTCTTCTTGGTCTGATCTCCGTGGGCGGCTTTAGGACTTTGTTTTATTCAGCATTATTGTGATGGCTCCTCCTACTTGATCTCTCTCCAACTCCTAGCTTTTCCCTCCCAGAAACAATCTATGTAATTTGGTCGCTTGTTTTGGTTTTGGTTCGCTTTGTTCTTTGATGCCCGGACCTCCGATGATTGTTGTTCTTGGTCGAGTCTTTCCTGTTATGCGATTGTGTCCTGCTGGGTTTTCCCTATAACAAGTTCCCCCTCCCCCCTACTAAATCAAATGGAAAATGTTCTCCACCAAAAAGAATGAAATTTTTGTTTTCGAAGCCCGCCGCCTTTCTCTTTTTGACTAGAACACTTAATGAACTGGGTTCAAGTAACCCGATATCGGCATTGCAATATATCTAATTTATGCGATTTTTATTTTCATTTAACACACTCGAAAATCCATAAAAAAAAATCCCACTCAGTATGTTTTTTAAAGAAGCCCAGACGAAATAATAAAAAAAGAAGGCCCGAGACGGAGACAACGCTTGAAATGCTCAGTCAGTAGCCAATATATAGTCTCTATATAGCAGACTCCCCCTCCGATTTCGGACCTCTCCCCTGAACCGCTGGCGTCGGCGACGTTCGCCGATTAATCACAGTCGCAGATTAAGCGCCGGCCAATGGAGTGGAAGGAGGGGATTAAGAGGGGGTCAGCGGTGGGTCAGAGGTGGGCCAGAGCCGGGGAGCTGAGGGGCTACGACGGCACGTGTTTGGAACGGACACGAGCGGACGCCTAACAACAGTCGAGAGAGGTACTAAGTATTCTTGAAAATATTATAAAACTATTATCGAGCTTTGTAGTTTTTAGACAAAGGAAAATTTTGGAAAATATGATTAATATACAAGTCTTTAAATTAATTTTAAGGCTCTAAAAATAGTATTTCTTTAAATAAATTTAAAGTTCTTCCTTTCAGTTCTTTAGTTAAACTTTAGATATTATTTTGAGAATTTTTTTAATATAAATAATAGCAACGCCATTTTAATTATTTAATTTCTGGATTACATTAAGATACTTTAGAGTTATAAAACAGTTAAAATGTTTACCATAAGTTTCGGTCTAGCTTGAATAATACCTTTAAAAGATAATGCTTTTCAGTGTAAATTAATTTGCAATAAATAGTGACGCCCGGTAAAAGGTTAACGAGTGCACCCATAACAAAGCTCACAAAATCGGATTCTGACTCAGTTGACAATCGCAAAGTTACGTGGAAAAGCGATCGGAATGGCTTTAACCCTGCTCCCATAGCCGATCTATGCAGCTGTTATAAGGTCGTAAAAATCAGCTAAAATCCATGATTCATAGTCATAAGTCCATACTGAAATCCGGAAAGCTGTATTTTTGGGGTATTATGATTATTTTCCAACCCGGCAAGAATGTTGATCTTCATCAAGGTTAGATGAAAGTTTAACGATCGGATTGGAAACGAAATTTATGACCAAAAAGTGATAAAATAATTATGATATTAGAAACAGTCCTCAAATGATTTCAGTTGGATCGTAAAAATATTATTGATGAGGTAATTAATGTTTTATGCGAAAAAAAAAACGGAACGGATGAGAATTTATGAGGCATGACCCCAAAGAAATTGAGCTCTTAATTAATTGAGATGTTCTCTAAATTACAAAACTGTTTAATTAATAATTAATTTTTAAACTATATTTATAGGAACCATAACCCAAACAAAAGAATAAAAGATACGAAATTATGAGGAAACCATTGGCTGCATCTATTTTTAGCTAACCTATCTCTAGAGCTGGCTTATAAATCTTATTTTGAGATACTTGACCAAAGAACTTTTATTTATAACATCCCCAAATGATCTCTTAGGTTTTTCAAGAGCCTGACAAGTGAGCACTTCTAAATTATTTGTATTAATATTTATAGATCGATCCATTTATGGAAACTCACCGTGAAGACTTTGGCCCAATCCGGCGGCGACTACCTGTATTTGGATTTGGATCAGGCCCAGCAGGATCAGGACGAGGATGGGTCCTGGTATATGTCTAAATCTGCTATGTGCTGTGGCTCCTGCTGTTGCTGCTGGTGATGACACTGATGATGATGATGACTTGGCAGATGGTTCCCGTGGCTGCTGTCCACTTGAAGAAGACTGCGCAGAAGATTTCCCCTGGCCGCTTGATTGGCAACACATTTTCACAGACGGTAGATGTTCGCGGAAATCTCTATTAGTTTTTCCTCAGCAAAATTTCCCAATAAATGCTTCTTTTTTCTTCTGTGGCTGCGTGCGCGGCTAGCGTGAATTATGACTGGAAAGAAATTGTGTTTGGTGGAGAAAGATCACGATCAAGCCGGTTAGTTTAAAAATAACAGAGGAGCGGGCGAAAATAGATATTTGTTTGGATATTCTGCAGGTGTCTCGTACCAATTTGTACCTACAACTTTGTTGTTCAAATTAAATATAGAACCGAGCGTGTGTGTGTCTGTTTTGGTTCTGATTCTGAATCTGACCCAGAGACTTTGCACTTGCCGCATTAAGAGGCATTTAACAGAGGGAGAAATTTCCCGTCCCCTGTCCAGTAAATCATTTCGTTTTTGGGTTTTACGACTCCTCTTTAAATGAGATATGGGATTCGGTTCGGTTCGGTTCCTTTCGCCAGCCCTCGAATTCTGCGAATCATCTCACCGACAGCACCGACAGAGAGGTGTTAAGACAACCTGGACATTATTAGTTTTGCGATTTATGGGCGCGTACTCGGATATACTCTTGGCCGGGTGTGCGTGTGTATGGGTTCAGGTAACAACAGATATGGGCCTTATGTGTGGTGGCTCTTTGTTCGCCGCTCTCGTCTGGCGGATCATAAAAATGTTAATGATCTTTGACGGGGCTGGCGCCAGCCAGGGAATATTGTAATGCTTGTTTGAGTTATAATTAATTTCGATGGCGCATAATATTTTATTATTTGTCTTGGACAAGCACAAACGAATTCGCCAAAGATCTGTTGTCTCGCAACTTATCCACCGGTTGGCTTTCGGTTTTTTGACTTTTTTTTTATGGATTTCTAGCCGCTGCCTTGAAAGTGGCGCCAACCAAACGCCGAACCAATCGCAATCGCACCAAATGCGGATACGAATCTCAGTGAATCACTAAGCGCTAATCCCAATCCCCGGCGTAATCCCAAGACCTGCCTCGGATCCCGTTCCCATTCCCACTTGGCGGAGATCGTGTGACACACCCAGCGGCGATCGGCGATTGGCGATCAACGATCGGGAGAGCATACACATCTACTATATATGGGAAAGAGAGAGATTCAATGGCCCAAATCGGTGCTTGACCTAACAAATGTCACCGGCATTCGAACAAGTGTCAATGCCCGGTGAAAGTGATGGACACAGGGAGTACCCTCTAAGCTTATGGTTGATAAAGGGTAGAGGAGAGTAGTCCTGTTTAGGGTTTTACAAGATTTTTTAACAAGAAGTAGAGACTAAGACCCTTTGACATAGGTTTTAACTCTCCAAAAAGCTGTATATTTTAAATTAAGAAATATAATTTACGAATAAGGACCCTCCTAAAACAACTTCTAGTCTCTACATGCCATCCCAATCGGTACTTGTCACCCTCCTCGCTGAGCTGATAAGACCTAAGCTCATCATTGGACTATATAGTACCCTGAATAATATGTTAATTTCTGCACTTGATAACGCAACATACACATAAGCAAAAAAAAAAAATAATAATAACAAATGCAGCGATCGCCTACGTGACGATCGCTTTGATTTTAGTTGCTGCCGTTTCCGCTGCCGATGATTAGCTGCAATTTGTCAAGCGACTTGCCGTTGACAAGGACAATGTAAATCAGTGGGCACAATTATTCACATTTACTATATAGTATTACCTCTTATAAATACCCCTTTTTCTAGGAAATAATTCTTTGTTAGGCGACTTTGATTAAGTGGGAAGACTTGAGATTAATCACCACTAAAAGAGGAATTTCTGCGTTTAGGAAGTGATGGCTAGCCCAAGACTTATGTAACTTCAATGTCGCCGTGATTCCCCCTACTTGCGGATTTCAAGAGCTCTTCGAGTGCCATTCCAAATTCTTCTCGCTTCTTGATTCTTGATTCTCAACTCTTAGTTGATTCTTGTCAAGGGCCCAGCATCGAGGCTCGTGTTCTGATTTCAATTGGATTGCGCCAGTCCGCGGCTTATCGTGTGTGGGTTCATTGTTCATGTTTTCGAATGCCCCTGGCGATGGATGGATGGATGGGTGCCACATGTGTTTTGTGTGCAGTGTACGCAATTTTCAAATCGCCAAATCAGGCGGGCTTTTTTTTTTGTACACATTTGAGCCGCGGGTTAATGTGCGATTGAGTGAATGAGTTGAGAAATATCATTACCAAAGACTGTGGCGCTAAGAATAGAAGCGAAATTAGCGGGGCGGACACTTAATTCGAGGTCCAGTTCCTAAGATCTGGGCTCCCACCACTCTCTCGCCATAATGTGTGTAATTGGTTATCCGAGGGCATATTACATGACTCACAGACCTGGACGATGTCGTGCCAATTAAAATGGCCGACGGCCAGTGATTATGGCCAGGCGTCTCCACGGAGAGAAAAATGTATGGGATGTTCCATCAAGATACACTTTCTATCAACTTATTTTGAGACTTAAATTCATCTAAAAATATAAAATCTACTTTTAGAGGCATCTGAATTATGTAATAAAAATCTTATTAATATCTATTTGGTATAACTAGTTAAAAATTTAATTTTTATAGTGTAAAGCCTTAGTTTTTGTGCAGTGTGGGCTTTCTAATGGTTCCGACATGGCGTCAACCCAGCCGACAAGGCCAGGGCAATTAAGTGAACTCGGGGTTGCGTTGCACTTCTCAACTGCGGCAAATTGGTTCTGTTGGGTTCTGGCTCTAAGTTCTGGGCCGGTTTCCTTGGCTCCCAAAAGGGTTACGCATGGCACGCAGACGGCGTCTAGACGGGGCCCTCTAATGATCGGCGGTAGGTATGGGTAGAGTGTGCGTGTGTGTGCCTAGGTAGGCCTACCCTCAGGTAGCCAGTGCCACTGCCAGTCCCTATTCCCTGTTCCTCCGACTGAAACTCGCTCCCTATCGCACTCGCGCCATCGCGAATTCCACTTAAAAGCCCGTCCGTCCTGCCAATTACTCGCCGAGTGGACCATGTCGCTGGCTTAATTCAATTAACAGCGGAATGCCGGGGCTCCTCTCTTGGCAGTTACAACCCAGCCTACGGCCATTAAGCCTCCGAGAGATCAGTCGTAATCCCCGCAAGCGGCGCCAAAAAAAAGGCCCCAACAGACTTTGGCAAATCATGCAAATTCCACAGAGCCACAGCTACAAGACACGACTTCATCTCCAACTACGACTCCGATGCTGATAGCAACTCCACAGCCACAGCCAACACAACACAACTCCCCGTCGAGAGAGTCTGATTCGGATCCGATCGCTGGGCTGGCAACTAATTTCAATGTATTTGCATATTGAAGTCTGTTTGCCACAACAATGAGATGGCTAAAAACGCACATTTGTCAAATCGGCGGGGGCCAGAGGCGTTCGGGGACTTTTGGGGGGCTGTATTTGGTACAATTTCATCTGGCAGAAACCGAAACCAAGTTGACGATTGCCCAAGACAATGGGGCAGGCCAGGCCAAGCCAACAGCCAACATCGGAGTTAACCAATTCCGTGTGCGGGGAAATCGAGGGGCTCTGAGGGGACCTGGAGAAACGAATGCACCGAACGACATAATAAAGTCACAAGCCAGACACAATCGCACACAAAAGCTAACAAAGCTATTAGCCATCATTATCATCATCATCATCGATGGGCCCAGCCCAAGTTCGGAGTGCCAGGACCACAGTGAAGACCTCAAACTGGTCCTGCTGGCTCCTCCGCTTCCTACTCTGCCGATGGGTAATGCGATTTTAATAGCGTTCGAAGCCGAGTGCCAAACTGAACAGAACAGACCGGGGCCGATCCCAAATGTGCCGTAATAAGTGCTCCATAAAAGTCACACGTCGTACGCTTTAATTAAACAAGATTTCTCTGATGAGTTTTCAAATAACTTGGGGTGATGTTTAATTTTCTAACAAAAGAAAGACGATTTGAAATTGGAGTTTATTTGAATGATCAAAACTAGTTTTCTTTAAATTTAAAGTAGAGTTTTCCAGTGGGAAATCAAATGAGGAGAGAGCTTTAGTATGAAGTAGAAGAAACTTGTTTGGGTTTTAAATATTAAATAACATATTTCTTTATAAGCAGGAATAATTTGAGAAAAAGCCTTGTCCAGTAGAGAGAGTTTTAGTAAAGCTTAAATACGGCTTGGTTTTAATTAAAATCTTATTTTAATAGTGACTATAAATCTCAAAGTTTACTTTATTATTATCCAGCAAAGAAATGCTTTTGTAATCTATAAAAAACATACATCATAAAGCTTGATTTCATAATAGTTCTTGAATTTATTTACTAACAGATATTTCGGTCATTGTAAAAAATACAACACATTAAGGCAAAGTCCTATAAAATATCTATTTATTAATTTAATATAACAAAGGTTATTATTTTTGTAAATCAGTTAATCGTCCAATTTATTTAATAAAAATAATAAATATGCCTTTTATAAACAAGATCCCAAATTAAATACTTTTAAGAACCTACACCCAATCATCGCCCAATTTAGTTTGATTCGAAAAGCTTAATGATTCAGCGATTGAAATTCATATTTTCAAAATCTGCAAAATCTCTATTTATGGCTTTTTGGACTTATTTTGATCATCTGTTGATTGCCAGGCCAATCAGCTCCAGCCATTTAACCCACAGCCGCATTTGGACCCGCCACCAGATTACCCCGAGATCCAATCCAATCCAATCCAATCCAAACCAATTCAAGCCAATGATTTTTCCCTCCGAGACTTAGTCACCCTAGCATCTGCATGATTCTTGGCCATATAAGCCGTGTCTCTGCACAGACTGGTCATGGCCATGAATCATGGATCATATATAAAATGATTTTTATTATTCTTAACTGCTCATTGGGTTCGGCTGGCAAATTATTAATAAACTCGGGACAGACATACATATATGGTGGCTTTCAGAGTGCGGGTGCTGCCTCGTTGAAATTCGAGTATTATTAGCGAATTTACCGCAAAATCTATAAATAGCAAACAGAACGATTAATTGATACACAGACACAGCCCTCAGACAGTGTGTGTTTGTTTCAATGCAAAGTCGAGCTTTTTGCAGAGCAGAAAAATAAATAAGGAAACCCACAAATAAAAGGGTAAAAAATGCGATCAAAACAAGAGGCCGGAATTCCACACACAATTTTAATTGTGCAATTATTTAGGCGAAAGTTAATCAAAAAAAAAAAACTACACATATACGAAAAATGCGCTGCCTTCTCTTTGTTTTGTTCGAAGAAAAAATAACCGGATTTATTGATCGAAGATGAACGCTGTATAGCTGTAAACAATTTTTTAGAAACAACCAAGCCAACGGACCAAACAAAAAAAAAAAACCTAAACAAAAACAAAAAACTTTGAAAAAAGAAACAACAAAACAGCAATTTTGAGCAAACGATTTACGGGAATTCCAGCGAGTGACGTGCGAAACCCGAACCCGAATTTTACGTTATTGTTGCTGTTGCCTCAGTTTTGGTAGCCGCTTCTGGCACATTTGTTTAATGACAATCTCCCCGAAATGCCAAAGAAACAAAATATACAACAAATTATCTGAGAAGTGATTTCAATTATAAATTATAAAGATGAGTAAAAGGGGGAAAATAATTGTAAATATAATTGAAAAGGTTTGCTTTCAGAGCGGGGAACTATTTTTATTTATTACATGAGCTTTTAGCATTTTATTTATATTATTTAAGATTGCATTAATATCAAAGTGATTAGTTTTGATGTTTTTCTAAGGGTTTACTAGTGTTTTATTATGTGAAAATTTGGAATCAAAAAACTATTTTTTAAGAGTTTTCAGAGCAAAAATTAAGCACTCTTTTTAGTTTAAATTTATTATAAAGACATTCTTAATTTTCTTTTATTTTTAAAGATCTATCTGTATTTAATCAAATTCCTAGACATTACAAAGCCTATAACTCTCCAAAAAGAGTATCCCAACTTCGTGTTACCAACCCCCCTCTTGATAGCTTACAAGTTTCGTTTGATTTCAGCAATCAAAATGGTTTTCACAGGCAAATTTATTGATTAGCACGCAAATGCGAATTGTTTGAATATTTTCTGTTCTGCTTTGTGCCATGGAGCCGAAGGTGTGACGAGGGGTTCTGTTTCTGCTGCTGAGAAAGCAAACAGGTGCTCGTGTGGTGTCCACAGTACAACACACTTGGGCGCCACAGCCAGTTCTGTTCGATACGATCCGATCTGATCGGATCGGTATCGGTTCCGTTCCGTTTTGTTCTGCTCGATATGATTTCGCATGAAATTCGATCTGGCCATAAAGAATATTACCTCTATATGCGAGTGATGCGATCTCGTCATTGTGCATATGGCACACTACATACCGCATTCCGGCATTCCCACATTCCCCAGTCGTGACTCTAACTCTGGAGCTGGAGTGTGCGTGTGTGTGTGTGTGGACTTCCGTTTCATGCTCTTCCGCGGATGGTCGTCTTCGTACCAAGCCAAGTTCGTTGCTAGAGTCTTTCGTTATGGGTTCGCTGGCAGAGTCTTTCGTTGCGGGGCTCGCCGCCAGAGTTTCTGTCGCGTTGTCTCGTGTTCTCTGTTCGGCGATCGGCTATCGCTTAATGTGTCTGTTAATTCACGTTGATGTGCTCATATATCTTCGCTCTGCGATTTCAGTGTTCGACTTTGACATGCAATGGGGTCTGGGACTGGGAAAGGGAATCGGAGTGGGCATAGCTCTTGTGTCTTGTGTGACAACTTGGCTAGCTTTTATTTTTTATTTTTTTATTTTTTGCTTGTTGTAGTGCAGTTGCACTTGATCAGCTTCGTTGGCTAGGCTGAACTTTTGTTTATTTGTCTGACGTCGTGTCGTGACGTTGAACCTGCCACAAAGACGGGCAGACGTTGCCCCGTAGGTGTTAATTCAATTACGGCAACAATGCCAGACCAAATCACGGCAGCTGCTTCTGCTCCAAATTCTAGTGACAAGTCGAAGCTAATGAGCAGATCGATCTGTGACAGAGAACAAGTGTTGTTTGGCCTTTTCTGGGGAAGTTACACAATCGGAAATGGTTGTGAATTGTACGAGTTTTGGTTTAGGTATATATTTAATTATTTATAT
>JAEIIJ010005242.1:0-46613 GCA_018904815.1 Drosophila ogumai
AATATTGATTATTTATGGTAATTTACTTTAAAACCCAATATTTTATGAAAATCTTAAAACTCGATAGCTTAAATTCAATTCAAAATTAGAAAAACAAGTTTTCACGATGAAAGCTCATGGAAATCACCCCCAAAATCATCCCCTACCAATCCAGTTAACTAATCAATAGACCGTCAGATCGTAGGGTACCTATAAAAATATTTATTTGTGCGACAGCCGGCCGGCGAAAAAGCTGAGATAATTTAGCGGTGGAGGAGGCACAGAAAAGGTGAAGAATGGCAGAGAAAAAACAAAACACTGATAGCCAGTTATCGGTGGCTATATAAGCAGCATCTGACAGCATTTTCAGTTTCAGTTTAGCAGCGACTCCCAGGCAGGCGGTCTTCCAGTTCTTGATTAAACTATATATACACAGAGATATACACAAATATGGCCGATCCCAACGCCAAGCCCAAGTACACTAAAGTAAGTTTATCTTGTTGTCAATTGCATTTCAGATTCTACAAGTGTTAAACTGCTTATAAAGGGGAATAAAGAGAAGATTCATATAATAAATTCAAGTGGCATATGTATGTGTTTAAATGTGTTTGTGTATAAAATAATAATGTTTTGTCCATAAAATAATGTAAATTAAATATTTTTCTATATTCAAAGCCTATTAACAGTGTTTGCTTTGATTAAATTAATATTTTTTGTTGTGTATTAAACTTGTTTGTGTCGCAATTTACAAATATTTGCGATTTGGTTCGTTTTTTTTTTCATGGCTACTGGTCGCCTTTGCCTTTCCCACACACAAACTAATACAAACTTATTCAATTATTTATTCGAAAAAAAAGAAACCCAGCTGGCTGTTGTTGATTCTTAAGAAACAGGGTGTTCTTTTTTCGGTTCGTTATCAGCAGATGTTTGACGCGAAGTAAACACACAGATTCGCCCCACGTAAAGCCATAATAATTATGAGGTCGGTCTCCTAAGCTGATAAGGTAAAAACTGCCAGAGGGGTCCTGATAGAGAAGAGACTTTGAGACCCACATATGGAGACTTTATAAGTTCAATGAGCTTTATATTGCGAAATTGTGGCGAACGGGGAAAATATGTCTTAGGAGATAGAAGAGGTAGTTTAAGCAGGTTAATTTATTATTTCTAGTCATATTTCATTGCGTGTTGATCTTAATTTCATAAAATCTTTATAAGAGTGAGACTTTTCAAATTTTAAAATATATTTTACTTATAGTTTTTCAGATATTTTAACTAAAAATAAAATATTAAATAATCTTAATTATTTGAATTGATATATACATGTTCATCTCTCTCTAAAAGCCACCTTAGAAATTTATTTGTATATTTTACCTTAGCTTAACCTATTTATTTATTTTACATAACTAAAGTCAAGTCTGTAAATTTTCAAATAAATTAATAGTATAGTATTTAGCAAAATATTCCAAAAAGTGTGACTCTTGTCTGAAAAATAATACTTTAACCGTATTTCTCACATAATATTCTTGCCTAAAATAAAATTCAAAGCCATCTAAATTAGTTAAATTTTTTTATTTACACCTTAAACAATCCCTTAAAGTCATTATACCCGCATACAGTTATTTAGCCCAATCCGTTTAAGCTTTTTATTGTCCACAATTGACTAACTACTTAATCTTTAAAGTTGTAAAACCTCTCCAATTATAGCCCTTTATCGCTCAATGACCCATTACAATTCCAAATGACTTTACTTATTTGTCAAACGTTTCGTTTTGTTCAATAAACTTGACAATTTTAAAATTCGTGACTAGAATTTAAAACTACATTGTTCGCCTTGTCGCGTGTTGCCAGCAAATTGAAATGGCCAATACAAACAAACTGGGCCGATAATAATGCAAAGATTACAAAAATTACTGCTAGTAGTTGGCGTGGGCAGAGGGCTCTTGATGAGATGTGATCATAGCTTTGCGAATTGTAAACCTGATTACAGTCAGGTCGGGAGGATGTGCTGGGTTCTCACTTTGAAGATTAGTTAATCATGGTTTTTTCTTTTTCTCTACAGCTCTTCATCAACAATGAGTTCGTTGATTCGGTTTCGGGCAAGACCTTCGCCACCTTCAATCCGGCCACTGGTAAGGAGATTATTAAGGTCTCCGAGGGAGATAAGGTGAGTAGAATCAAAGGTGGGATTTTTGAAACTTTTTAATTGGGAATGAAAATATGTAAAGCAAATTATAGGAATTTTAAAAATAATGTAAGGAAAATATATGAATTCAAACGAATATTATTTAAAATAGAATTCCATGATTAATTGCGAAAAAGAACATATCGCTAGAGATTAAAGAGATTTAAGCAGTCTACAATAGGAAACCGTTAAAATAAAAATATATATATTCCTTGTTTTTATCTCTCTAATAGATTAATTTACTTTTACTTTAACTTAATTTTATACTCTATAATTATTAAAACTTCTTATTAAAAATAATAATATCCTCTAGGCCGATGTGGATCTGGCTGTGATTGCGGCCAAGAAGGCTTTCCATCGCAACTCGGAGTGGCGCCAGCTGAGTCCTCTCCAGCGCACTGCCCTGATGAACAAGTGAGCTTATTTTGCTTCTCAACCTCAACCTCCTGTTTAATCTCAATCTCCGACAGACTCTGCGGTCTTATGACTCGGGACAAGGACTTCCTGGCCAGCCTGGAGACCCAGGACAATGGCAAACCCTACGCCGAGGCCCTGTTCGATGTCACCTACTCCATGTTGACGCTGCAGTACTATGCCGGCTGGACCGACAAGTTCTTCGGCGACACCATTCCCGCTGGTGGCTTCACCTCAATGACCCGCAAGGAACCCGTGGGAGTGGTGGGCCAGATTATTCCCTGGAACTATCCCCTGCTCATGCTGGCCTGGAAGTGGGGACCCGCCTTGGCCACTGGCTGCACCATCATCATGAAGCCGGCAGAGCAGACACCACTTACGGCTCTCCATATGGCGGCGTTGGCCAAGGAGGCGGGATTCCCTGCGGGTGTGATCAATGTGATCAATGGCTTTGGACCCACTGCAGGAGCTGCCATCAGTGAGCATCCTGACATCGCCAAGGTGGCCTTTACTGGATCCGTGGATATCGGCAGGATCGTTATGGAGGCGGCAGCCAAGTCCAACCTGAAGAGGGTGTCTTTGGAGCTGGGCGGCAAGAGTCCTGTGGTGGTCTTTGATGATGCAGATAGTAAGCAGAAACTTTTTTTTCCTTAAATTATCCTCCTTAAACCCCGCCTTTCCCCTCCAGTTGACTTCGCCGTGGACACCACCCACGAGGCTCTGTTCTCGAACCACGGCCAGAGCTGCTGTGCCGGCAGCCGCACCTATGTCCACGAGAAGATCTACGATCAGTTCGTGGCCAAGGCCGCTGCCAAGGCCAAGGAGCGCAAGGTGGGCAATCCCTTTGAGGCCAACGTGCAGCAGGGTCCCCAGATCGACCAGGAAATGCTCACCAAGGTTTTGGGCTACATTGAGAGTGGCCAGAAGGAGGGAGCCAAGCTGCAGGCTGGCGGCAAGAGGATCGGCAACGTAGGTTTCTTCGTGGAACCCACTGTCTTTTCGGATGTTAAGGACGATATGCGTATTGCCCAGGAGGAGGTGAGTTCTCTAGTTGTTAATTATTATATATTAGATATTATATGGATATATTCTCCTGCAGATCTTTGGCCCCGTTCAGTCCATCTTCAAGTTCAGCTCTCTGGAGGAGATGATCGATCGGGCCAACAATGTGCAATATGGCCTGGCCGCCGGCGTTATAACCAACGACATCAACAAGGCTCTGAAGTTCGCCAACAGCGTGGATGCTGGCTCCGTGTGGATCAACTGCTACGACGCCGTGCTGCCTTCCACGCCCTTCGGTGGCTACAAGCACTCCGGCATTGGCCGCGAGCTGGGCAAGGATGGCCTGGACAATTACCTGGAGACCAAGACCATCACCATGAAGTTGCTTTAAGCTCAGGGATCAAAGATTGAAGATGGAAGAGTGAAGATCAAAGATCTTTTTAATTGTTTCGTATACACAACACTGTTTTTTATTCGCACTGCTTTTTGGTTTTTGTCACTTGGTTAGACATTGCATTTTTTAAGAATAAAACCCCTGGATTGAAGTTGAAGTAGTCGAAGCTTCGACCACGAAATATGTCACTTGCCTGAGTTTGGTGGGTTGATTGTTGGGAAAAGGGTATTAGAAATAAATAAGTAATCTCCAAAAGAAGAAAATACTTCATATATCTGCTAAAATTTATATCAGAATTTTATATGCCAAAATTGAAATCGTTTTTGTCCAAAAGTATGCTATTTTTTTTAATTTATTTATATTTTATGATAGGGTTATGACACTTTTCTCCTTTTATTATTATTATGTATTATTTTTCTAAAATCTATATTTTTCCTGATATGTATGGTTATGTTTCCTTTCAAAAAGTATTAACCCTATAAATATTTTCTAAGCGCGGACCACACTAAAATCATTTCTTTTTTCTCAACCAAACTCTTCAGCAAGTGACATTTACATCGATTTAAATTAAATTTCGAGGCACGAGTTCGCTAAGCTAAGACAGTGAAAAATATCAATTAAATATCGATTTATTATACACTAAAACCTAGGCTAAACTCTGGGTTAGTTGAGATAGTACAGTATTCCTTAGGCCTCCGCTAAACTAACTAACACTTGGTATAAAAATAAACCTGAGATTGCACACACTCTCCCACCCTAGGATTCAGGCCATGTTCGTTGGCGGAACCTGGGACTGGCTCTGCACCTCTAGGAGAGGCACCGCCAGATCGCTGATGTGCGACCTGGCACTCTGATAGTCATCCTCGGATCTGGGACGCACCTGCCTTTGGGGGCTACTCTGCTGCACGACCTCCGTGTAAACCGGTTGGATGGGCACCTCAATCTCTCCATTCCGGCGCTGGTCAAACATATCGTCAATGTCCACCAGCTGAAAGTCCACGGCAAAGATAAAGCGCAGCACCATGACCAGCAGTGCCACAATCCACAGCACCATGCCGATCACATAGCTGGTCCTGAATAGTTCCAGGTAAGTATCATGGGAAACCTTGTGATCGTGGACGATGGGACGCAGCAGGGAAATGGCATCGCCGCAACTGATGGCCGTGGGGTTGGTGAGGTTCTCCCTCAGCTGGCCACACAAACGCTTGAGGTGTCCATTGGTCAGGATTGTGTAGAGGACGCTGCCCAGACTCATCACCGAGAAGATGACAATGGAGGGCACCACAATGCGCCAGGGTTTGGGCAGAACTCTTTAAGGATAATAATTGATTTTACTAATTTTATAAATTAATTTACTTTATTTAATTATTACTTACGAGCTCTTTTTGCTGCCCGTTTGAAATATCAGGCACATGGCTGTCCAAATGATGGCCACAATTTCTGAAATGGGTGGAAACGCATAAACAAACTGGGCTGCAATGCTGCGACTCCAAAATGTGGCATGGGCATCCAGAGACACTAAGGAAAATTATGATTTAGTATTATATAAAATATAAATTTTAATATTAGATAATTACTGGTGCCCAAGAACTGCCTGTCTGCCTCGGCATTGAACACAATCTTTGGCGTTGGAGCCTTCGTGGTGGTGGTGGTCACCTTTTCTATATCCTGTTCGGCTATCAGGCGCTCCAACGTAGGACGATTCTTGCTGGACTCGTAAATATGCGAAATCTTGAAGGTTGGCTTGGTGGCTTCTATATATAAAGTATAATTTATATTATATCTTCATCCAAAAATATATCCATAGAGTCCTCTTACGGCTCTCGCTCTTTAGCGATTCGGGAGTGACTTCCTGTTCCTGCACGGAGTACTTTTGGCCATAGGCATGCTGCGTGACAGCCATGAAGTCCCGGTGGAGAATCTGCCTGCTGTGCTCATCCATCTGCTCGAAGTTGCGCTCTCGGAAGATGAGTTTGGCACTGACTATTCCCTCGTACAGATCACCCGAAATCATGTGCAGCGATACGCTCCAAATAATGGAGAATATAGCAATGAGAACCATTAGGCACATGACGGTGTCTGGAATTAAAGTTTGTAAGTAAATTTGTGTAGTTTTTCTATATCTTTAAGCGACTTTAAAATATATTTTTTCCTTAGCAAAATAATTTGTAAAATTTGTATATATATTTTGTCCTATTATTTCCAAACACTTTCGAAACTTGAATAATAAAATTATAAAAAAATAACCTCTGCTGCTACCATTTATTATTATCAAACGGACTCCGACAAATGTGAATTTAAAATTAATGGCACATAGACTTGACTATATATAGACAATCAACTATTTTATGGATCTGCACTGAGCCGTAGATCAAGTATACGCACAGTGGCGAACAATGGATTACGACATTACGACGACGAAGATAGAAGGTTAGGCAGTCGATAATTTATGGCTTTCTAGTTATGTTATATTCGAATTTGTTTGTTTTGTGTAAGAATCGGGTCTCGCCTCGCACTTAATGCCTTTGTGTGAACTTATACACAGATATATACAGTATGATATCATGCCAAATGTTGTGGAGCGCGGTTAACGAGTCTCCACGGAACATTTTCAGATGACGTCGATACCGGCTGACTGACTGCCTCCCAATAAAATTCATTTCAATTGATGCAAATATTGTTTCTCTGAAATAAAAAGGAAAACCAAAATTGAGAAAACAAACCCCTGGCAGAGTCAACAAACAGATTTATGCCGGAAAATATACGATTATGCTCTGGGCACAGGAAAAGCCATGTCAAACGGTGGAAAATGTTATATTACCATGTCCACTTTATGACTGAATTTTACAAAGTTGGCATGTACTGTATAGTATATAGATCAACTGAGGGAATAGATCTGGGGCCGTGCCACCGCAAATTTCATGCCCCAAGTGCTTTGAACGCATTAAGCGGAATGTTTTTCAGCTTTCTGGCTTTCTGACTTTCCTTTTATTCAGCACATAATATATGTATATATATGTGATGTGAATATATATATATCTGAAGCGATTTACTACGCGTTCTGCGTTGCATGATCCGCCGCTGCCACCATGGCATGACATCATTCCCACGGATCCCCCTCCAAACCCATAGCTCTGAAAAAAAAAAAAACAATCAGAGACGACGCTATTCAGCAGAGAGTTAGCAATAATCGTTAGCTCATTTTTTTGTTGTATTTAGGGAACCGCTTTTGGCCAGGTTTTCATAGCTGAATATGGCTCAAAAGAGGCCAAGTTTCATAGGCAACAACTATAAATAAATATTACAAATTGGTTTCGGTGGAGAGGCAGATGTAATCAACAATAAAAAATATTACAAATGGTAATTTCTAAATTAAAATAACCTTTAAATAAAATGTATACATGTTACAGAAACATATAGGAAAATTATGTTACACTTATATTACTGAAAAAAATAAATAAAGTAAGAATACAAACTAAATTCGGAATGCCGAAATTTGTATACCCTTGCAGTTGCCAAAGGACCATGGCTTCGAATTCAAAATCGATCAAAGCTTAGCCAAAAATGCATTAGTTTCAGTTCGGAAAACTTTTCTAAGCTAGTTTTTTCTAGGTTAACAAATCTAGATACTGAATTTTAAATTTTAAGAAATCCGAACTTTTGGCGATTTTTGAGAATTTTAATGATGTAACCACTTATCAAATTTTGAAAAAAATTGAAAAAATTTGTTTCTTCTTCGACACGTCTAGGGAAATTCGCCTGATAATGCTGATCAAGAATATGTATTATTTTTAGGGTCGGAAATGACTCCTTCACTGCTTTGCCAGCTTCTGACTGAAATTATAATACCCTGCAAGGGTATAAAAATATATAAGGACTTAAAATATTATATGTATTTTTTTTTGTACAAATAAGAATTTTTTTAACAACTAATGTAATTTAATTTTGTTAAATTAAACTCGAAGCCTAAACAGCCTTTAACTTATAAGGTTTCTTGGGCTTCTATTGTTTTCATTTAAACCGTTTTCCTTGAAAATTCCCCTAAAAAGCCTTTAGGAAGTTTACATTTGAAAAGCCCTCAATGTCTAGTTAACAATTTCCCGTTTGCAAAATCGAACACTTAAGTGCTTGTTTACAATCTGTGACGGCTCCCGGAAGCTCTCTGGCCACCGAGCTAATTTCGTTAATGCCATTTAAAGGAACCACATGGCGTATACGTATTATGGACTGCGCCCACTCAAACAAACTTTTCTCCACTTATCTTTCAGCCAGAAGAGAGCTTCCCCCAGCTGGATAATATTTATTAAGCCTCAGATGAAGCAGAGAGATCGGTAGATCAGAGGACCAAGTGTTAAAATGTTTATAAACAAACGCAAAACGAAGTTTATAAGTAATTAGCACATTGGCCTAAAGGCTTTAGGTCCAGTTAGCACCTTTAATGAGTTGATTGACGCTATAAAAATAAATCTAAATTTGGCACATTAAACTGCGGGTTACAAATTGTGTTAAGACCTGTTTTTTAGCAGGGAAGAATTTTGTAATAGTTTTAAGTTTATTATTTTGACTGTTTTTGACATTGCTAGTGGAGTGATCGGTGCCTAATACAGCTAAACATACTATATATAGTATAGGGTTTGGTCTTTGTTAAGTTAAAAATTAATTAAATACAAATAAAAATCTCAGAAATTTGTGAATATTTGTATGTGTTATTTAAAAAAGATAGAAAGCAGACACCTTTGCCCCACTGTCCACAAATATCGAAAGCATTATTGAGTAGGCGAGTCTGCGAATTTTTGAAACATTCGAATACATGATGCTTAGACCGTTTATCGATGCTGAAAGACGCGCCCCCTCCGAGATCACCAGCCGTGACTGATGGACAAAACTCGTGAAATGCCTTTAATTGACTCGAACATTTCGGCTGTCATTGAGCGGAGACAGTTCACCTCAAAAATCAACCAATTGGTGCTGTCACACGGTTCATTCCGAACCAAATGGAAATTCTATGGAACTTGTTTTTAGTTTCACCTTCTTGTGACGTTTTGAGGGCCATTTTAAAAATATACCCAGAGTCCAAGGGCCTTAGTAATATGTAAAAATAAAAACTAAAATATTTGTAGGGAGAACATTTGTCAACATACTGTTTAGATTACGTATATCGCTGGTGGTTAGCTTTCCCTGTTTGTATTTTTTTATCAGCTCCATTTCATATTTTTTTGTATTCCAATTTCCGTAGATTATGTTTATCACACAGTTTCCTTTAATTTTGTACTTTTATGGCAAAATTAAACACATTTAGCACAGTAATTGATTTTTTATTTCACATTTGTTTAGTTTATGTGATCTTTTTATGTAAATATTTCACGTGGCTAAACGGGAGGCACACAGAAAATTTATTATCCAAACAATAAACCGAATTTCGATCATAAATAAAACTGCATTTTAATGAAAACTTTGCCCGATTTTGTTGGTTGAATTTTCGCCTCGATTGTGCCCAGTTGAGCGATCGGAATAATTGAGATTAATTGATTTGAAATCACCAGCGACTGTGGGTGGCTATGGGTGTGTGTATTTGGAAAAAAGACAAATGATTTTCCAACACTTTGGCTATCAGTTTACAATTTGGCACACGGAACCCCAAACAGTTTGAGTTTTCAATTTCCATTTCTATTTCCAGGCCACATTACGTATACGTAACATTAGCATTAACACCTTTTTGTGCTTGCCCTCCAGTCTTTATTCTAATTAACCCCTTTCAGCTTGTTTTTGTGTGAATTTTTGTTTGGGAAAACTGACATTTGTCTAAGCCCGAGTTCAAGGTCGCTCTTGGACCTACGATTTTTGTTTAGATTTCGAACAACCTTTGCCTTATTCGCACTGATTTGTATTCGAATTTGGATAACTTTGGATATATTTGCATAAAACGCACAACGCACAGCGGGTTAATTGCCGAAATCGGTACCGAGACCACGCGACATTCGGGCACGCATCCAAGAGATACAAAATTCGATGGATATCCGAACTACGACGTCCGACGTTCGTGGCTGTTGTTCAGACACTGAGGCGACCCAGCCGTAATTCTCCAGCCAGAGAATCGGAGTGCTCTCTCTGCTCTTTTTTCCCTTTTTAATTTTATTTACTCGGTTGTTTCTCTCTCTTTTCGGTTTTGTTTTGATTTCGAAAATTTGCAACTGGTTGCTGCTCAGGTTTTCGTTTGTTTTTGTTTTGATTTCGACTTGTTTTTTGTTTTTTATTATGTTTCTTGAAGAGGGTGGCAGGGGCGGAGGAAAAGGTATGGCGTGCGTGGGATGAGCAATCATTGTTTTTTTTTATTTTTTATTTATTATTGTTAGGTTCGTCTATTTCGCAGCTATTTTTGCCCAAAAAATAATTATGCCAAGTAGTTATTAAGGAATTTAAAAAGCTATAAAGAGTTCTTAAGCAATTTGGTTTTATTTTAGGACATTACAAAAAATATAATTACATTGTTTCGCATTAAAATAAATAATATTGATGAAACTACTCATTAAAAATAAAGTTAAAAACAGTAGTTACGGTAAAAGTTTTAATCTAATATAAAGTTCAGTTAAACCATACAGGTTTTTTCATTAGTAAAAATATGAGTTAGGCAAAATATACCCCTTAAAACCCTAAGAAGTTTAGGTAAGTTTAACAAAATATATTATTTTATAAGCAAAAATATTAATTATATAAAATACACATTTAAAAACCCTATACAAGCTACAATTAATATTTCATAAATTATTTATTCTCCTAAAAAATTATGCTATGACTCAACCAAACCCTCTTGTTCTTTAATCAACTACATAAATAGTCTCACTCTTTTGTTTATTAATACCTTAATAAAAAAAACGCACCAAAAATACACCACGAATTATATCGTCGATTATTGTGCATCCTCGATTAGAAGCATTAATGCCCAACAGAAATCCAATTTCTATTTCCATTCGCATTGTTTCGACTCTCGACTTTTGGCTTTTTCGGGGCAGTTGCCATGGCCGCAATTATCGGCGATGACCTTGGGGAGAACACGCCGCCTTTTCACGTCCAAGGTGAACTTAATTAGCGGCCAGAAGAGGCCTTCGAAGGACCTCAAATCGCGTGCCTGGTAGGCATCTGGCTTTATTTAGGTTTCTTTAACTAAACGTGAAACTCAACGCCGTCTAACAACGACTTTTATCGCTTGGGAGCTATTGAGGTCTCCGAGGAGTTATTGCCGAGTTCCAGTTTACATTTCAATAATTTCTCAAGGGGCCTATGTTTATAAGGATCAGCTATTGCAGTTGGGACTAATCCAAGAATTTTTAAAGCTGTCCTGCAATCTTCATCAGCGAACTAATCACATTATCCAAATAAGTTCTATTAGTCTTAGCTAAAAAAAACCTAAACAATTACCGGTCGAAAATGGAATTTTTTATAGAAACCAATATTAACAATAATGACTTCTATCGCTGGTCTTCTGTGGCACGCAATAAACATTTGCTCAGCCCTAAGGAACACAAACCATTTTCACATTTCCACATATTTCCACACATGTCATAATAAGGTCTCCTCCGCCGCCACTGCCACCTATAGAAATACGGATAAACAAACAAATCTTTGCCATGCTTCCATGTTGAAATTGGCGATGACGTCGTCGTCCCCGCTTATGCAAATCGCCGGAAGATAATGCGACACTCATGAATTTATTACATGAATGTATTACTCCAGGCAACAAAACACCAACAAGAGTGTAGTAAATTACGATGATTAATCGATCATGAATAGGAACTAAAATCAAGCAAAAGGTTTATCAAACATGTTTTCCTTGACTTTCCATGCAAATATATTTTTTGAAATATTAATTTATTTATGATCTATGGTTTGATTATGAAAAATATTTAATAAATAGAAAATGTGAGGTTTTAAATGAAAACTTTAATTATTTAAAAAATAACACTGCAGCGTTGTAAATGTTTTAAATATTTCTGTAATTTAGCTATACAATTTAGAGTATAAATATCTTAATTGTTTTTTTCGTTTAACAGTATTTACTCTCATTTGCTTTAATATTCCTATTGTTATCTTTATTTATTTATTATTAATATTTATTTAAACTCACGTTCACAGCGCACCACCTCGCTCCTAGCTTCCCGGGTTAGCATCTGCAGGCTGTCGCCAATTCGCCGTATCCGCTGCGGGGGCCGGCTCCCCATCTCTCTGATCTCCGCCAGCACTTGGCACCCGCATCTAATTACGGCTTTCCGTTTACATCAGGCAAACAATTAGCAAAATGGCTAAGCAGAAACCCAGTACTTGAGTGCGCATTTTTGGAGAGTCTTGAGTGTTGCCCAAGTTGGCCACGACGACTTGGCAATAAATCGGAAATTGGCAATAGCGAACCGAAGGAAGAAGTCGGACAAAGACAGGAGTGTATTGGAGAAACGTTCATGCGACACGACAGCTCGACGAGAACTAAATGCCATTGGGGGTATTTGCTCCGCCGCCGCTGCTGCTGCTCTGCTCCGGGGAAAATTCAAATTCGATGGCGTCACTGGGTGTCAGTGGTGGTTACAACAGCGCACACACTCGCAGGGCAAAGAGCATTCCTAGATCCCTGCTAGTGGTGGGAGAGGTGAGCTAGTAGATCCTTAGAGAGGTAAATATATATATTAAAGAGGTCATAAACCATGAAATACGTTTTTAAAATGATTAGATAGATTTACATGAATATAAAATAGACAAAAAAAATGTAAAATAATTAAATATAATGCCCACAAGGGACTTTCTCAGATTTGTTGCATTTTCTAGTAAAGGATGAAGCAAGGTACTACTAAAAATATTAATGATTAATTAAAAAGTAATCTAAAAAAATACGAAAATGGAAGAATTTTTCAGGCTCTTAAATATTAAATGTTTTTATACATTATTAATAGAAATAAATGAAATTAAAATGTAACTTTCCTTAACATATTTTTTTAACCTTTTTTATTTAAAAAAAATATTTTATTTTACAATGAAAGAATTTTAAAAATATTAAATGCCCATAAAATACATTACCCTTGGCCATCACTGATCCCAGCCAGACAGACAGCCGCACTGTCGACAAGCGGGGGGTTGATTTACCCCTAAAAAAAAGAAGGAAACCCACGAAAACAGGAGTGAAGGCAATGACCTCTCGCGGCACAGGCAGGGCCTTAATGTTTTCGGCCACCTGGGAGCCCAGACAAGAAATGAGTGTCAGTAGAGCGATTGCGTGTGCCCAGTTAATTACTACAAAATGTTGACAACATCTGGCCAAAGGGAGAAAGGATTGCTTCTTCAACTCTTTTTGAAATTCAAGTTATTTATTATCCAAAAAATACTCGATTGTTTTTCGAAATAAATTAGTAAATTAATATACATATGTACTGTAAATGGTAGTTGTATATAATGCGCGTATGCTTGGTGTTAGTTACAAATTTCACATAGCTTTAATTTGCTTTTCGATTTATTGGTTTTATACAAAAATGTTCACTTACGGTTAATTGTGGTAATTAGACTACGGATTTCTCATATATTAAAACATTTGTGCAACAAAAAGGCATTGCAATTAACTTTCAGTTGCCCGCTTTACATAAATACAAATTAACATATACGTATGTACGCTGGTTGGTGTAAATATATATAAATATATCGTGTAAATCTATCAATTTGATCGAATTTCGTTGAAAACAATTCGCAGTGAGAATACAAAAATGATTAATATTACTTAATAAATCATCTAAGGTAACAGTTTTCGTTTTTACACACAACTAAAAGGCGATTGGTTTGAACAATTTGTAGTTACTCATTTGTTTTTTGCTTGTTTTGCTTTTTTTCTAAGACTCACACTCCTAGTGACGATTGCCATCGACATTTTGGTAGGTTTTGGATATAGGGTACTTAACTCTAGGGCTACCTATACATATATAGCTCGATTACATAATACTAGTAGTTGACGATTTGCTTTTGAATGGGCAGAGCAAGTTGTTGTTGTTTCTATGATCGAATTTTGATTATTCTTGCATTTTTCCATACGTTTTTGGAAAAATTACTACTAATAATATAAGTATATTTATTTCAAAAATTTTACAAAAAAAACATGCTATAATGCAACAATTCAAATTTTAAATTTAAATATTATTGTTAATTATTTGTTGTAATTTTAACAATCAATTATTGCACCAGAAATAAAGTTGCATAGTAATAACTTTTACAACAAAAAAAATGTGTTTTTTAACAAAGTTTCAAAGTAGTAATTTTTACAACAATGTAAGAAACGAACAAAAAAGGGTTATTAATTATAAATAATTAATGCACCATTTAAGTAATTTAAAAAATTATTATACTATTATGACATTTGTTAAAGAAAAAATATTGAAAAATTGTAAAAAAAAAAATCATAAATTTTGTGCGTGTTGAGACCTAAAAGGAATTTCGAATTCTTCCAAGCTGCCAAGCGTTGCGTAAAATATATGACATACATGGGTTAAAAAGATTATAGCTACGATAATAATTAATAATGGATAACAGATTGCAAATGAGTTAAACCTTTACAACAGAAGCAGAGTAAATGCACTCGAATGCTTAGAGCTCCGACAACTAAATATTCCTTACTTTACAACATAGTTGGGCGCTCCGATTACTTAACTACCAATTAGTGAGTTTGAGTGGACGCAAACGAATCGATCTACCAATAAATACGTAAAAAGCATAATAAACCATTGTAACTAGGTAAAATTCGCAAGGCAAATCCAACACAGTGTTATCGGGGGGAAATGGAAACTAGAGAGTGGCGGCGAGAATAAATTAACTACACTGATAAATAATAATTACAATAACTAACATAGGGCGGAAATACTATTCGTTTTTGCATTTAGAACTCTCTCCTGGGGCGGGAATGGGTTTGCAGTTAGTACCGGATATCGGAGGAAAGAGACAAGTATTATTTGAAGCGTCGCTGTGGCAAAGTCGGACTCTCGGGTGGCGTATCGCCACCGGCGCCGGCTCCGCCTCCCACGACGATCTGTTGCAGGGAGTGCTTCTTGGTCACATTTTTGAACGGTGCACCCAGCTTCCGAGGGCCACGTGGCGAAGCGGAGGCCAATCCAGTGGCCGCCTCCATGGCAGCCGTTGATCCAGCGGAGGCCGAGGGCACCAAACCCATTACGGGTGCAGAATCAATGGAGGCTTGAACCCAACCTGGAAGAGGGAGCGTTTTTTATTATTTATATTACATATTTTAAAATTATTGTCTTTAAATTGTTACCCTTAACGGAAGCCCGATTGTGATCCAGCAGAGCCGAGGCTAGGGGAGCTGCCGAGCTGCTGCTGGCATTGGACTCCCTCAGAGTGCCCAGCGTGGACAGCGGCATGGGATTGTAGATGCGGCTGGCAAAGTCCTCGAAGGTGGTGCTCTCCTTGTACCTTGACGAGACGCTGTCCAGCGAACGATTGCGCTCCTCGTAGCTGCACAATTTTTAAATTATAACTCAAACTTACAAAAAAAACACAAAAGTTCAACTCACAATTGCTGGTAGAGCGGCAGAGCTGCGCGCTTCGTCCGACTGGCATTGATGGCCGTGGCCCGGATTAAGGTGGCCAGGCAGGCGCCGCTCACCACGCTCTCGTTGGCCAGCGGCCCGAACCACGGTACCTCGGGCTTCCTGTTGACGGTGACCCGGAAGAGGCCGTTCCTCAGGGGATACACCACGATGAGCACGTCGCAGAACTCGGTGGGCAGGATGTCCCGCCGGTAGTCGCGATGATGTTCGCTCCACACAATGTGCACCTCGTCGTTGCCCAGATGCCGAGTCTTCAGCAGCATGGCCTCCGACGAGTCCGAGGGCATCCGCGTGGCCACATGGTACACCACCTCCAGGAACGGTGTGGCGTAGTACGGAGCCGTGGCCCCGCATCCCTGACGCGGCAGACCCCCCAGAAAGCCGTTATGCGTCTCCAGATCAATCTCCCAGCCCAAAGCCGAGACGAACATTTCGTAGGTGCTGCTGCCACTCGTATTGCGGAGGATGCTGCCCTTGTCCTCCTGTCCGGCGGCGACATAGATCACCGCCATCTTGTGCGTTTCCCGGCACTTTTGCAGGTCCACGTTGCGCAGCTCCCGCATCAGCTTCTCGCTCCTCTGCAGCAAGTGCGTCCGGGAACGTCGCTCCCAGCCAGCCAGTCCCAAGTGGGAGAAGAGCAGCCGGCAGTACTGAAAGGGCATCTCGGTGCGCGTGGGCAGGGAGTCGAAGGAGGCGCTGGTCGAGTGTATGGACCTCTGGTCTGGCAGCGAAGTGCTGGAGCTGGCATGCCGCAGGGCGGGCGAGGGAGCCTGCGCCGTGTGCGTCACGTACTCCTGCTCCAGAAGGCGTTGATTGAGGATCACCGAGATGGCCTGCGCCTCCTGGTTGCCGCTCAGGGGACTGCTGCTAGGAGCATTCAGCTGGCTAACTGTGGGCGCCACGCACTCGGGGCTGGTGTGTCCAATGTAGGCCAACATGTCGTCCAGCTGATCCAGATCCGGGGCCATGTCCTGGGCCAAGGGCAGCACTCCCGCCGGGCGATGACGCAAAGTGTGGCGCGGAGCCTGCAGCTCATGGGCCGCCATGGAGGAGGAGACCATGGAATCCAAGGGATGGGAGTGCAGGATCTTGGGAGTGGCTCTGCTAAGTGGAACCTCCTCCGACTTGCGCGGCTCCGAGTACAGAATGGAAGCATCCCAGCAGGCCTTGCCATTGAGATCCCGCATCAAGACCCTCACCTGCTTCTCGGCGGTGACCAGACCAGCGGTTACTCCTCCTCCAGGAAGCTTCAGCGTGGGCAACTCTATGAAGCTGGCCACCAGGCCCGAGTTGAGCATGAAGAGCTGCATGTTCTGGGCATTCACCACCGAAGGCAGCTCCACAGAATCGCGTCGAGCTTCCGCCGGACCTCCAAAGGCGTTGCCTCCAATGTCATCCTGCTCCTCCACCATGGAACTGAGGCGAGAGGCGCCAATGCCCATGGGAAAATGACCGATGTGGGTAACCAGATGCATGGACACCGCCTTGGCGCACAGCTTGATGGCCGTGATGCACTTGTGGATGGTCTCCGACGTCTGATAGGTGGCCTCCGGCAGACGCCCGTCGCCCTGCAAGTCATCATGGGTTATGTGCATGTCGAAGTCGTCGTCCGCCGTCAGCTTCACCCTCTCGTGGCGTGGGGCTCCGGAGGCAACCTGCAGGAGCACTCGAAGCACCTGAAGCACCAGGGTATCGCCCTGGTCGTTGAACGGAGCCAGCATCAGAGCCGCGGGAATCGCCATGCAGAATTCACCCAAGCAGAGCATCAGCGATGTCAGCACCACCTTGTCCGAGTCCCGGGGCTTGGTCACGTTCTGAATCTCCAGGGCCTTGCACAGCGCGGTTATTATGAGCTGGGGAACCCTTTCGATGGACGCCAGCTGCCGGCCACGCTCCGCGCAGAGCTTCAGCGAATCCACGGCCACCATGGCGATGGTGTGATGCTTGAACTGCAGGGCCTGGAGCAGCACCTGCAGCACTTCCTTGATGCGCGGATTGAACACCTGCGTCTCCTTGGGCTGGACATCCTTGTGATGCGGCACCGCCTGCTGGAAGAGGTGGCCCTTCCCAGCAGCCGAAGAGGCACCCACCAAGGGCTGCGAGAGCCGCAGAAGCAGCCACTGGCCCAGCTGGGCGAGGGCAATGCAGCGCGCCCGAGAAGAGGGCTCCCGCCTGGCGCATCTCAGCACAATGTTCAAGATGTGATCCTGCAGATCCGGGCACTCCATCAGCTCGAACTTCTGCGGCGAGGGCTGCAGCACGGGACGCGGCAGCAGCGAGGACGGATAGCAGAGCAGCGAGCCCAGCAGGGCAGCCACTTCGGCCCGGGGCGTGCTCCGGGAGACCTCCAGGGAGGTGAGCAGTATAGCACTCGCGTGCACCAAGTCCAGCAATAGAAGCGTGTGCCCAGGCAGCAGCAGGCTAAGCAACCGGGGTCCCTCCAAGTGCTTAAGGATGGCATAAATCAAATCCCGATCCTCGCCCGTCAGCAGCTGGTGGAGAGCGTGATAGAACAGCGGCAACTGCGGCTGCATGCCGACCGTTCCGCCTTGAAGGGCCAGCGAGCAGAGCAGCTGCAGAGCCCACAGCTTGCCCTTCTTGAAGGATCTGTCCAGCGTGAGGGAGCCGTAGCACCAGGGTGCCACTATGCCAATCGGTGGCACCAGAGTCGGCGGCGGTGGCGTGCTCTGATTATCCGCGGATATGCCCTGGTTCTGCTTGATCTTGATCAGATTCTGGGTCATCTCCAGCAGATGCATGAAGACCTGGGCATGCAGCTCCGGCTTGGGGATGCGATTCACATCGCCCAGGGCGCCCAGCATGCGCTTCCACATAATGGAAGTGGAGTCTGGATGCCAGCCCTCCGCCGAGCCGCCTAGGATGATGCAGCGACGACCGGAGAGGCTGCCCGAGTTGCTGCCGCTTCCATAGCTCCCCGAATTGGCGTCATCCAAGCTGGCATCAATCTGCAATTGGGCATCCTTGATGGAGCCCCCTTCGATGCCACTGCTGGCGGTGGGCGAGGGACTCCTGGAGCCCGCTCCGCTCTCGTTGTCACCTTCCATATCCGTCTCCTCGGCGGCATCGCTACTTTTTCTGGCCAGCGAGTCCAGAGACATGGCCCGGCGCAAGTCCTGCGCATTAATGCGATTCTCCCCGTTTGGCGGCTGCTGCTGCTGCTGCTGAAGGGGCTTGGGTTTGGGCGAAGGAGCTGCTCTACGGCGACGTATCCTTGCCGAATTCCTGGCCGCCGAGGCCAGGCTGCCTTCGCTGTAGCTACGGCTCAGCATGGGCGTTAGAGGCACTGGTCGTGAGCCCTGGCCCGCGCCTCCCTGTGACTGTGTGTGCTGGTGATGCGTGCGATTTGGTTGGTGCTGATGCGGCACCTGCGAGGACGAGGTCTCCTCCGATCGACTGCTGCTCGACTCCGCCAACGACTCCCTTTGCCGGCCTTGGCCTGAGATGGCTGCCGAAGCAGCGGCATTGCCGCCGCCTGTGCTGGCGCCCGATCCCTGCCAGACGCTGCCGATGCGACGCCGCTTCTCGGCCCGGCTCTCCGCCACACGATCCAGGGGCAAGTCCAGCAAGTTGATGCCGTAACTGTAGCGGGAAAAGACCCGCGTCAGCGTCTGTATGGTCTTGTTCCACTCCACGATGAGCTCCTCGCGATGCGTGAGCGATTGCAGGACGTTGAGGAACTTCTCCCACAGCTGCACATTCACAGGGACCTTGGTGTGGGCTCGTATCCAGGTGACAATCAGGGTTTGGAAGATGGCCGACCCCAAAATCCCTCCCAAAGTACCGCTCTTGGGGGTTCCGCCGCCGCCATTGGGCTGATTTTGATGCAAAACCACCGAGGTGACCTGCAGCAGCACCAGCAGCAGCTGCTCCCAGGTGCGCGAGTCCATCTCGGTGTTCATAACCATGGTGCGGTACACATTCAGCACCTTCTTGCAGATCTCCGTCTGCTCCTCCAGCGGCGTGGACCGATAGGTGCGCGAGCGTCCGGGGAAGCAGATGTTCAGGTTAGCGGTGTTCACCAGAAACACGTTGGCGGCATTGGTCACGAATACCTGCAGCACATTCTGCCGTCCAGCCCGCACTGCCTGCTGATCCTTAGAGCCCGCCATGGCGCCCACATAGGAGGGCGTGCGCAATCGCTGACTCCGTGGTGTCCCCCCTGCTGTTGACGGAGGCGGTGGTTCATCATTCGGCTCCAGCAGAAACGGTGGCGGCGTTTCGCCCGTCATCCAATCCCTGTACACCGCAATGGCCGTGCGTATCGCCTCGATCTGGGGCTTGGAGGTGAAGTTCAGCAGGAAGGCCTGCCGATACACCTCATGCACAAAGTTGATGTTCTCCCGGCTGACGTAGAACACATCCCGGACGATCAGTCCCTGCTGGTAGCCCTGCAGGCGGACATGATCCACCTCCTCGAGGTGCAGGGTGCAGTCCAAGCGGTGACTCAACAGGCGCTCGTGGGTGAAGCGGGATACCCAGTTGATGAGGACCACCACGCAGGAGGCCATCACCTCCTCCTTTTTGTTGATCGATCGCATCACGGGCAGATCCAAGCGCGGACTGTAGATGGAGCAGGTGATATCGAAGTTGGGCGAGAAGACGGGCAGGAATACGTCCATGAAGCGCTGCAGCAGAAAGGCAAACGCTCGGTGATCCTTTTGGGCCCGATTGTCACGCCATCGCAGGCAGGCCGCCGTATGCACCATGCTGTTCAGCAGCACCTCCAGCCCGTCCCGGGGATCCGGAGGCGCCGACTTCTCGCTGGAGGAAGGCGGCAGCAGGGCAACCACCTCCGAACTCTGCACCGGGTGGGAGAAGGCGTTGTCGTGGAAAACCGAGGCCATTCCACCGTCCGCCTTCATGTTGGGATGCGTGAGAAAGTCCGAGGCACTGAACTCCGTGTCCGGACCGGTGACGCCCTTCTGGGGAACAATGAGGCCGGGTATGAGGTCCGCGTACATGGCGTGTACATAGCCGGGGGCATTCTCCCCGAGGGTCTGATACCACAGCAGGAAGTACCTGACGCCCTCGCGTCTCAGCTTCGGCGAGTTGCCCAGATGCAGCAGCTTGGCCATGATGCGGCTGAGGGAGTGGCATTGCCAACGGCGGGCCAACAGCTCCGGCAGCAGGCACAGGATCTTCTCGAGAAGCCATAGCGAACCGTCCAGCTCCTCGCGATGCGCCTTGTGAACTGTACGGAAAGGGAATTCATTTATTACTTATTTAATAAATTGTGGAAGGGTATGGTATTCCTGCTTGCACTACGGATGCATTCTGGACAAGCACAAGAGATAGAGATTTACAGAGAGAGAGGGATGCATGTGGTGCAGTTCGGAGAGAGATTACATAGCCACGGGATGGTCAGTGGACAAATGAGATTTTTTTATGGTAAACTGAGTTCATAAGCAAAGTCGAAGGGGAAGAGAAGGAGGAGGTGTTGGAGCAAGTGGAGGCGTACAATTCAATGGTCAATTCAAAAATGTCAATAGGAAACCACATAAACTTACCAATGTGAAACGGAAGTTCTGCCAGTTAGGGGATTTACAAAAACAGAGAGAGAAAGAGAAAAAAGGGGGTAAAATGGAGAAATAGAAGAGGATTGTCAATTTAGAACATCTCGTTTTCTTTCTTTAATTGTTTTGTTTATTTTTGGTGAAAATACTATCTCTACAAAAATGGGTCAAGGCATAAAGATTAACGAAACCCAAACAAGGCGGGAGACTTAACCTCACCGCTGTTTGTTTTGCTTAATTGGAGGAAATTAAATCTTCACAAAATATATGAGCTAATTAACGAAAAAAAAGGGTTTCTACGAAAAACCAATGTTAAATATCGAAGAGCCAAATGTTGGATCTTTCATTTAGGGGAAAACACACACACATTACATTGAACTTTCTTTAGAAATAAATTAACAAGCAAATTAAAAATAAGGGTTTCTGCGAAACAACGAAGGATTAATACTCTAAGAACCAGATTCAGATATAAAACAGTATTTATAAATAAATAAAATAATTTAAAATCAAAAGCCAAAGAGGAAAAACCAAATAATGGAACATTAATTTAAAGTAAACCCACATTAAACTAAGCTCAAATTTTTATTTAATTTTCTTTCAAAATAAATTAACAAAGTAAAACATTAATAAAACCCCTGGGAGGGGTTATAAGAGTCCATATCTGAACTACATCTATGAGCGAGCTTAATTACCTTTTTGCTTTAGATTAGCCTCGGCTTGAATGAAGGTGTCGTATAGTATAAAATACACATGACTGTAGTTGGTCTCGAACAACGATTTGGACTCCTCTAGCTCCACATTATCTGAAATATATAAAAAAAAATAGGTCAGTGGTTAAGACAACGAATTTGTAATCGAAAAAACAAGTTTATCAGTATTCTGGAAAGCCATTATAATAATAATAAAAACATTATAACAATAATAAATAAAATATTTTTAGTCAAAAGCTTCTAAAGCAATGAAGGAGTCATTGTCGACCCTATAAATCATATATATTCTTGGTCATGGCGCGTCGATCTAGACATGTGTGAAAGAAAAAAATATTGGCCATTTCTTTCAAAATTTGAAAGATTGTCAATAATTGGCAAGCAAATATTAATTGAAAAAGTGCAGATTTATTAACCTTAAGAAATAATAGTAATAGTTTTACAGTTTCAATCCTAAGTTCTTGTTTAATATTAATCACAATTCAATGACCAAAACTCTGGTCTGCACATGCGGTGCTGCAGGCGTAACGATTACGCATCCTTGCTCGTCCTTGTAGTCGGCATAGTTTTGCCAGAGGATGCACTTCATGCCCAGGGATTCCTTCTGTCGGGCAGAATAGAAGCTCGTACAGGTAGCCATCATTAGCGGAAAGCCCTTGGTGCGTCCAACTTCCATCAGAGCCTGAGATAGCCGGGTCCCCAAGCCCCTGCCCCTCATTTCGGGCTTCACAAAGGTTACACTAGAGTATAGTATTCTGTCAACTTTGAACCGCTCAAATATGTTTGCCTTGGCTTCGAGTTCATTTAATAATTTGGAAATTAAAGCCACTTCTGGTTGCAATTTCTCTGGCAACTCGGTAAGCTCCTGCGTCTCTTTGCGAGTTTTGGTTCCAGCTAGGACAAAGCCAAGAATGCGCTCGGGGTTCTTCCCCTCAACGGCCACCAGAGAGGTGCCCTCTCCTATCATCGACAGGTTCAGGGCATCGATAATGGCTATGGTTTCCGGTCGTACGTTTGTCCCCAGACTCTTTAAAATCGGCTCATCCTTGACGAAGTCCCCGTGTAATAGAGGACTCACAGTCTCGTAGTCGTCCAGGGTCATGGTACGGATTGAGATGCCATTGTTTTGCTCTGCCATTTTAAATTTAGTTGTGAAAATGTGACTATTCGCTTTGAGACTAGAAGTTCAATTCCTTGGCTTTCACTGTAGCCAATTTGTATTTATACTTGCTTCTTATCATAACAAGATCCAAAGCTCTTTTGTTTGTAAAAGCTTAAAGGCAGTAAAAAATACTTTCCCTCAACTGTGTTGATATGTGTGTTGGCTGTCTCCGGTCTTAGTTATTCTATTAATAGGACTGTAGCCTCAGGAAAACACAATGTGTGGACCTAAAACCTAACTACCAATAATAATTTAATATATTGCTAATAACTCGCATTCCTATTTAAAACCTTATTTATTTATGTGAATTTTTATATTTATTTTATTATTACCAAATCAAAGAGCCATTTAGACAGGAATGTTACCATTTTTCCCTGTGCAATGGTGATAAAAATTGTTTGCCTCGACGGGGGCAACAACCAAGATAGTGACGCAACGCACGGAGAAGCACCTGTGCACCTGTGTCGGTGCTATTTACTATCTGCTGATAACGTTGCGAATCCAATCCCCCAACCAGTCAATATTCCCTAACCTGTCTATAGCTATTAAAAGTCAAGTTACAAAAAATGATGATAGGTGCTCAGCGACCAGCGCTCGGTGATGATTCAGAGGGGCAAAGCGAGAGATGTGGGGTATTCACTGCCATTGCCGGCTTGCTGTCATCAGCAAAACACACTGCAAAAGCAGAAGAAAGCTAAACAACGAGATAAAAGCAAGGTAAGAAACATTTTGAAACCGGTTTTCCAACAGAAGGCCAATACGCAGAAAGAGAAGACGAGTCTACGAGTGCACGGAAAATAAAGAAAGTATCACTTACAAATTTAATTTATGAAAAAATTATTATAAAGTTTTCCTTATTTTTTATAAATATTTTTAGAGGGGTGTAAAGGTGGTATTTGAAATCAAATAATTTAAGAAAAATATTTTTAACAATAACAAAATGCAGCTAAAAATAAGCTCTCTCGTGGAGTAAACCGGACACTATTTTTTCCAGTGTCCTATTGTTGATGAACTGGTTAAAAAACAATTGGGAGCGCGCAGCCATTGGGAAGAATGTCTAAATGTCTAATGCGTGTAATTTGCCAAGGGACAATGGGGCAACGAAGCAACAACAATGGTGTACCACCGGAGGGTGGCGGCAGTCAGGTGTATTAGTGATTTGTTGAACTGCGGAGGGAAGCACATAGGCACCTGTTGGAAATCGCTCGAATAGGTGACACAAAAAGAAAGCCACTGAAACGAGGTGAGGAGAAGGTGTTGAAGGAGAAGAGGGAGCCCCTGGAGGAGGAGAAGGTGGTAGATTGCTCATATCTGCGACTCGTACTCGAACCCGTACTTGCTGTACATACTGTGTTAATACAGTAGAACTTGGTTAAGTTAATTCTCAGAGAAAGATTTTTATTAATTTGTTGCAATAACTTAACTAATAAGTTAATTATTCTACTGTATTAAGTAAACAAAATTATTTTACAAAAATTATGTGACTATAAAAGTTTAATTTTGAAAAACTGTACAGTGTCAGTTATCATGTTTTTTTTTATAGCAATTGCGAACTACCTCAGGATATGAAATTGTGGCCAATAAATTGATATCATTAACAAGTCAAAATTAACAGCTATGTACTTCTCTGTTTAGTTAGAATTTAGAATGATGAAATGTTAAACTAATGCCGAAATGTTTTGGGAAATTGTATAAAATGGGCTTTGAGTCAGTAATAAGGCAAAAATGTTTAAATATTTATTTTGTAATTTTTAATCTATTTTATTTAATTAATATTTTTAGAATTACCACAAGCTCGAAATAGATCAAGTTTATCTTAAACAAGTTTCACTGTAGCTCCACTTGTTCGTTTCTTTATCATTTAACGTTTTTCACACATTTTCGCTTGCCACATAGCGGAGCATGTGTATGTCGGTTGATTTTTTACTTATCTTTTTCCGTTTTTTTGCATAAATTAATGCTTCTAGTGGAGAAATAAGGGGTAGAGTATGGTACATTATGGCTCGGTTTGGCATAGTACATGGAATATACATATAAAGGTTCTTTTGCGCCCAACAGGAAATGGCCAACGCGGTGGCCCCACTTTTTGTTGTTTTTGCTGCTCCAACCGTGGTGGACTGTGGGCAGAACGTCATTGAGTGAGCGCGAGCCACTGTGGAGCGAAAATGGTTCGACTGAGACGCCCACTCGCCAAAAAATATAATAAAAAAAAGTATATAAAAACAGCCAACCAGTTTCATTGTTATTGCTATGAATGCAAATAAATTATGAAATAATTAACAGCCAACAGAACCGCCAACGCGGGACCTTGCTCTTACCAAAACGTTAAAAACAAAAAAACTTAAAGGGAGTTATGATGGTAAAAATACACTTTTTTTTAAAGGAAGTAAGCTAAAACTAATCATTTTACATAATGCATTTATTTCAACTATTTAAAAAATGATCTGTAATTGTTTTTAGAACAAATGCCTTGGCTTAGGAGTACAAAAACAAACCCTAAACAGAACCTAAGGATCTGGTCTTATAATCAGTATCCAACCATGGCTTTTTTTTTTGAGAAAAAATAAGATAACTTTTCGGGACCCTTTATAAAGTAAATTCTCTTACTAAAAGAGTCCTTTATTATTTGCTTTTAAGTTAACAAACTTTAGTAAAGTCAATTAACCTTACCCAATATCATGCGTAGGTGTCGCAATCGGGAGGCGGAATCCTTCTTGCAGTCCTGCAACTTGGCCGTGGATTTCTTCACATCCGCATGGGATTTTTTGGTAAACATTTTGCACCTTGTGTTCTCTGGTATTCCACACACCAACACACATCACACGAACAACACAACTGCAGGCGGCGGCATGGGCATGTGTGAGTGTGTATACACTTTCTATTCGCTGATTTTTCAGATTTTCTCGTTCAGCCTTTTTCTCTGCCCGATTTTCTGGCTTTTTGTGCCTTTTGCAGCTATTTATTTATACGCGCACGCCAACGAAAAGCACTTTTGTCCAGCGGAGCGCCCCGGAGAAATTATTTAGCAACGCCCGCCGCTCTCTTGCCCGCTGACGTTGCTCGCTGCAAGACGTGGGACGGGGGTGGCGACGGAGGGGGCGGTGATGTACTGGGTCCGGAGCTTTGCTTTTCGCTGCTGTTTTCCGTGTGTATTCCCGCACCTATTTCATCGCGAACTTGTCACTGGCACTCCCGGACGTCGCGCACTTGCACCTGCAGGCTAACGGCGCGGATTTTACAGCACATTTTCCCTGCTTTTCGCGTTTATGTTTTCCTTTTCCATTTGCGTCGCGTCTCCAGCTCTCCAGTTCCGTTCACCTTGTGTGGTTCCGATTCCGCTGCGGAGTGGTTCATAATTACCTGGCTCCAACTAGTTCGCGGTACGAGCGATAAGCGGTTTATGCGGATTTTCGGGAATTTTTAAAATCTTAAACAGGTTATAGTAATTTTTAATAATAATAATAATAATATGTAATATTAATTATTTAATGATTATAAATTGTCAAGATTTCCAAATGAAAAAAAGTTTACAAAATGTTTATATTTTAAATCATAACAGTTATTAAATTTATATAAGTAAATATGGGAATATATTCTTTGATTTAAAAAAAAACAAACATCTTTTTATAAAAATTTAAATCTAATTAGGAATATTAATTGCTGGCGACAATATTTGGTAAACATCTTACTTCACGTTCATGCTATAAAAAAGGAAAATATTTGAGCATAAATTTAAATTTATTTTATTTTTTAAATTAAAATTTTGCACAACTTCTCCTGCATCCATTTAAATTCCTATTAACATGAAACCGGTTTCACCTCACTCAGTATGCTTTAACAAATATATTATTTAATCTCTGATAAGTAAGTAATTAGTCGGCAATTACACCTGAAAAAGCTGCTAAAGCCCCCGAAATCAGTACCATGCGATTCGTGCGGAAGCAAACACGTCGGATTCGAGCCTTGTGGCTTCGATTCCTCCCCCGACAATTCCGGCGGTGGAAGCACCACAGCCAGTTGGTGTTTGCTTGCTTATCCATAACGATAATGCTTAATACCCTTTACGGAGTTTATCCCGGATACTTTTCTCTGAAACGTAGGAAGTTTGTATTTTCTAAAGTGGTTGCGGCTTACTGTTTCACAGTGGCCTCGATACTCGGATTGTTTTACATCTGGCATATCTATAAAGCAATTTCAGAGGGTGATATAAACCGACGTCATACCATAGAAATATTTTGCTACATGAATGTCACCGTTTGCCTAATAAACTTCATTACCCAGTGGCCGATAATAAAACCAGTTTTGCGGTTCCAAAACACTGTGCCACTCTTCGAGGTCCTCAATTCCCTGGACATGTCCATGATGTTGGTGTGGAGGGCCTTTATCTACGGTGTTCTAAAGATTCTGGTTTGTCCGCTCGTCGCGTATATAACCCTGATTCTCTACCAGAGACGTGCCCATCCGGATCTTAGGTGGACAAGTTTTGCCACTGTCAGGACGATGCTGCCACTGATAGTATCCAATCAGATAAACAACTGCTTCTTTGGAGGCCTGGTTATAGCCAACTTAGTAGTGGCTGCGATTAATAATAAGCTACTCGGCATTGTCAAGGAGGCCAATATGCTGCAAACTCCTGGACAGATGGATCTCCAGAAGCCTTACTACCGAATGCGTCGCTTCTGCGACTTGGCCGATGAATTGGACGAACTGGCGAAGAAGTATGGGCTGACGGCCTGCCACTCCAAGGGATATCTGCGTTTCACGGATTGGTCTATGATCCTGTCCATGCTGATGAACCTAATTGGTATTACCATGGGCTTTTACAATCAGTATCTGGCCATTGCAGATCACTATATTAACGAGGAACCCTTCGATTCCTTTCTGGCCATTGATCAGTTGGTGTTTCTCGCAGTTCCCTTCATGGAGCTAGTCATGGTGGCCAGGATAAGCAATCAAATGTTGCAGGAGGTGGGTTCTTGATTAATGATTATTAATATTATTATTATATGTTATTTAATTTCTACTCCTTAGACCAGGAGAACCGGTGAACTCTTGCAATTGATTGATCTTCACTACGCCGATGTCCGTTTCAAGCAGGTGGTTAATGCCTTTTGGCTACAGGTTTCCACAATTAACTACAAATTGATGCCTCTGGGTCTATTGGAGCTGAATACATCCTTGGTCAACACAGTTTTCTCGGCCGTCATTGGATACTTGTTGATTCTTATTCAGAGTGACTTGACACTGCGATTTTCACTTAAATAAAATGATTTACAATTTTAAATATTAAATATATATATTATTAATATTAGAAATGTAAAAAAAGGTTTTTATTTTATTTTCTTACTACCACTCTAATTTGTGTTCTATTATTTTTCCATGAATATCACTTTGTTTTTAAATATTTTTAGATTGAACATTTTTCCCAATTCGTATGTACCTAATATAATTAAAACAACAAATTAATAACGAAATCTTTAATTAAGTTAACGAGTCCTACAAGTTTTATTTTTTTGTGGAAACAACTTGTAGATTATTTAAATTCCTAATAAGTGCACTTCTGTCAAGACAATCCTAAATTATTTATATTATATTATATTTTTATTATATTATTATTCTTTTACTATAACTTACCATTATTTAAAATATAATTCCAGCCGGCGTTTTAGCCGCCCCAGAAAGTTATCGATTAGCGCCGTATCGTTTTGGAACCAGAGTCCGGTCGGCAATCGCCAACTAGTTCACAAATGAACCAACTGCCCCGCTGAGTGACGTGTAAGCGCAGCCAGAAAACCATTTCATTTGTTTTATCAACGCTTTTTACGTGAATTCGCCGATAATGGGTTCGTTCCGCCGCGACAAAGATGAGGAGGAGGACGGTGAGTAGCGCTCCCCAACGCCTGAGACTTACTAATCCCACGCCAGAGGAGTCCAATCTGCGAAAAACTCCAGCGCTGGAAGGTGCTCCGCTGGCAGAGACACCGCACTCTCACAATCACACACTAAGTCAAACACACACACACACACACCCCTACTCACACAGAGAGAAAAGAAAAGTATCGAGTTGTCCCCAAAAAAATAGAATAAAATCTGATCAAGAAAATGAATTATTTTTCCCTCACCACGCACAAAATACGCGGCGGCTTTGGAACTTCCTCGAAAACAGGGCCGGTCAATGCCTACCAGAACCTGGAGAAGACGTCGGTGCTGCAGGAGACGCGCACCTTCAACGAGACGCCGGTCAACGCACGCAAGTGTATCCACATCCTCACCAAGATCCTGTATCTGATCAACCAGGGCGAGCAGCTCGTAGCCCGCGAGGCCACCGACTGCTTCTTCGCCATGACGAAGCTCTTCCAGTCCAAGGACGTGGTGCTGCGCCGCATGGTCTACCTGGGCATCAAGGAGCTGAGCTCCATTGCCGAGGACGTGATCATTGTGACCAGCTCACTGACGAAGGATATGACCGGCAAGGAGGATCTGTATCGGGCAGCCGCCATCCGTGCCCTGTGCAGCATCACGGACAACACCATGCTGCAGGCCGTGGAGCGATACATGAAGCAGTGCATCGTGGACAAGAATGCGGCGGTGTCTTGCGCCGCCCTTGTCAGCTCCCTGCGCCTGGCCAGCACCTCCGGCGATGTGGTCAAGCGCTGGGCCAACGAGGCCCAGGAGGCCATGAACAGCGACAACATCATGGTGCAGTATCATGCCCTGGGGCTGCTCTACCACATCCGCAAGTCGGACCGTCTGGCGGTGTCCAAGCTGGTCAACAAGCTGACCAGGGGTTCGATGAAGAGTCCCTATGCCGTGTGCATGCTGGTGAGTACCTTCCAAAGATCTCTCGAACTGCATTTCTAAAGAATCTCTAACTCCAAATCCCGTCCTTAGATACGCATCGCCTGCAAGCTCATCGAGGAGGAGGACATTCCCTCCGAGGAGCTCTCGGACTCTCCGCTCTTCACCTTCATTGAGAGCTGTCTGCGCCACAAGAGCGAAATGGTCATCTACGAGGCGGCTCATGCCATCGTCAACCTAAAGAACACCAATCCCCGGATGCTCTCGCCGGCCTTCTCCATCCTTCAGCTCTTCTGTAGCTCGCCCAAGGCCACGCTCCGCTTTGCGGCTGTGCGCACGCTTAACAAGGTGGCCATGACCCATCCGGCGGCAGTGACCACCTGCAACCTAGACCTGGAGGGTCTGATCACAGACTCCAATCGATCAGTGGCCACTTTGGCCATTACCACGCTCCTGAAGACCGGTGCCGAGTCATCGGTGGAGCGCCTCATGAAGCAGATCTCCACTTTTGTAGCCGAGATCTCCGACGAGTTTAAGGTGGTGGTGGTACAGGCCATTTGCGCCCTGTGCACCAAGTATCCGCGCAAGCACACCGTGCTGATGAACTTCCTCAGCGGCATGCTGCGCGAGGAGGGCGGCTTGGAATACAAGACCTCCATTGTGGACACGATAATCACGATCATTGAAGAGAACGCCGACGCCAAGGAGTCGGGGCTGTCGCATCTGTGTGAGTTCATCGAGGACTGCGAACACGTGTCGTTGGCGGTGAGGATTCTTCACTTGCTGGGCAAGGAGGGACCTTTTGCAGCCACGCCCTCCAAGTACATACGGTTCATCTACAACCGGGTGATCCTGGAGAGTCCCATTGTGCGAGCAGCTGCCGTGACGGCTCTGGCTCAGTTTGGAGCCTCCTGTCCGGCCCTGCTGAGCAACATCCTGGTGCTGCTCGGTCGCTGCCAGATGGATCCGGATGACGAGGTGCGGGACCGAGCCACCTACTACCTGAGCATCTTGAACTCGGAGAGGCCGGATCTTTATAAAAACTACATCATCGAGCGGGAGAACTGCTCGTTGGCTCTGCTCGAGAAGTCGCTAGTGGATCACCTCAACGGGGACCTGGAGACGCGCTTCGATATCTCCATAGTGCCCAAGGCTGCCATCGTAAAGGCGGAGGTCCAAAACGATGTTATGCTGGTCACCAGCGGCGCTCCCCGGCCGCCGAAGATCACGCGCGAGGAGGAGAGTGCCGCCCGACTGGCCCAGCTGCCAGGCATCCAAGTGCTGGGGCCCATCCATCGCAGCACCGCTCCCATTCAGCTAACGGAAAGCGAGACGGAGTACACGGTGCAGTGCATCAAGCACATCTTTGGGCAGCATGTGGTCTTCCAGTTCGATTGCCTCAACACCCTGTCGGATCAGTTCTTGGAGAATGTGCGCGTCGAACTAACGCTGCCGGAGGGATTCACGGCCAGGGCGGTGATACCGTGTCCAAAGTTGCCCTACAACGACCTGCAAACCACATTCGTTATCGTGGAGTTCCCGCCCGATGCAGCCAGTTCCATTGGTAAGTCAAATCAACATAAAAAATAATAATAAATATATTGCAGGATAATTTATTGTTATAATTTTTGGGGAAAAAGCAATATTTTAAAAAATCCTTAATTAAGAAACAAACGCTTTCCGAACTGAATTTTAATGCTTTTTTGGCATAGAAATGTATTTTTAAAATGTTGTTTTTTTATCAAAAAATAATGGCACAATATTTTATAAATGTTATATTAATGTAATTGTTTATATTTGTACATTAATATTTTTATATTAATTTTATTATATCCTCTTACGTACAGCCACCTTCGGTGAATTTTGATGCATTTTTGACATAGAAATGTATTTTTAAAATTTTGTTTTTTTATCAAAAAATAATGGCACAATATTTTAAAAATGTTATATTAATGTAATTGTTTATATTAATTTTATTATAACGTCTTACGTACAGCCACTTTCGGTGCCACCTTGAGATTCGTTGTTAAGGACTGTGATCCCAACACTGGCGAGCCGGACTCGGAGGAGGGCTATGATGACGAGTACACGCTGGAGGACCTAGAGGTCTCGGTGGCGGATCAGATTCAAAAAACGAAGAAGAACAACTTCCAGGTGGCCTGGGATGCGGCGGACAGCGAAGGTGAGTACAATATTTATTAAATTATTTTTACTTTTAATTACTCTTAAAAATTGTACAGAATGGCTGCAAGCCGAGGACACCTTTGTCTTGTCGGCGGTCACCACCTTGCAGGAAGCTGTCAACAGCATCGTGAAAATACTGGGCTTAGGGGCGTCCAATCTATCGGAAAACGTGCCTGAGGGCACGCATCTACACACGCTGCTCTGCTCAGGTAAAAATCAAGCTACGCTCTAGAGTTGCAATCCAATTATCGGTTTTCCCTACCTACAGGTACTTTTAGAGGAGGCGCCGAGATTCTGGTCCGAGCCAAGTTGGCCCTGTCCGAAGGAGTTACGCTGAACCTGGCTGTGCGCAGCACAGATCTGGAAATAGCGGAGCTCATGACTGCAGCCATCGGATAAGAAAGCGCTCCATGCAGGAACCTTGTCTGGTTCCTGCGTGCCGTCAATATAATCTAAATATTAAAGCGATTAAAACGATGCAACGGAAAGAGCCCTACACTTAATCAAAAAATATAATTTTTACTTCTTAAGTGATTTCTGTCTCTGTAATAATTGTATCCACGGCATTGTTACTACGCCCGCCCCTTCCCAAACTATTTTATGCGGCTTCTACGGCAATGCATTCTCCAAAATGTATTGCACTTTATGCCCCACAATTAGCCTGTGCATTTAGCCTAAGTATGGAAACAAAGAAAATTATAAATAAATACATGTGTATATGCAATGCAAACCCAAGCTTGAAAGATCGTAGTTATTTGGGATCTAAAAAATCCTAAGAGATAGGACCAGGAGAAGAGGATAATTAATTTGCCATTTGAGGGTTTCTTGGGGATTGTTTGTGGAAAAATATTCATAAAATATATATATGAATCTATGTAACAATTTATCGAAAAATTTATAAAATTAGCATTGATTTAAATTTAAATTCAATATACTTTTTACTAGAGCTCGAAATAAATCCGTATTTTGATTTTTTCTAAAAAATTCTAAAAACGATTAAAATGTAAAACGGAAATAATTAAATTATATATGGATTTGCATCATAAAATTGTAATTTATAATTGTTTACATTTTATCTATCAGAAAATCTTTTCAATAGCGTCAGAGACTCTTCTTCAGACTCAAATTGGTTTATCTTCGTAGGAACTGTAAGAAAATCATAACTTTATAACCCCCCTCAAAATCTCCCCATTAATATATTACTTCAACTCCTTCTTAGTTTATTTTTATATCGTATTTTATTTAATTATAAATAACTTAAAGTTGCAGTTTAGCCTAGAGTACTTTTTGTTTTTCCTATTTTTACAAATTTTTTTTGTTTTTGAATCGTTTTGTTTTCTTCATTTATTTTCGCTGCGTGTTCAGACATACTTCTTCTTCATCGCCTTAAATTACAAACTTTTCCTCTATATATTCTCTCCCGCACATGAATTTATAATTTCTTAAGCTTTCTTTTACTTTTTGTTCGCTATCGATTCCTTCGTTCATTTCACTTAATTTCCTGGCTACATATTGAATATTTTTGTGTGTAAAAATGTCTCCATTAATTCACGCCACTCTCGCAGTATTTAAATATTTTAAATGTAAAAAAATAAGTAAAAATAAGCTTGGTAGTAATAACAAATATAACACACTCACTCATCGCTCTCGCACGCAGCAGCTTCACAATTGATAATTTCATTTCGTTACTAATTTCCACTTTGAATCCATTCTCATTCTCAAAAATGTGTTGTTAAATATCCCAGTAGACCAAAACAATCACAAAATCTTCTTAAAGCACTTGGAAACGCTACGAATCAGAGAGCTTTTCCGGCTCGAAAATGGGCTCAGAACAGAGCGTTTTAGTTTTTGAAAATATTAAAGTTGTCAAGGATATAAACAGGGTCGCTGGTCTACTGGAGTGTCCTTTAGATAATATGTTGGTTGGTTGGTTTGTGGCATATTTATTTACGAGTTGTTGTGTTCCAAGTTTCCCTATTCGAATGGTTAAATTCCTCTCGTTCGCTCTCTGTGATTTCATTGAATTTCTGTTTATTGTACACACTAGATATTGTTGCTTAGCCTTTTGTCGTTACTCGGTTTTCCGTGATACCCAAACATGCAGACACATACACACATATTACAGTTATATTACAATTAACATATTTCGTTTACACTTTTTTCGTTAAGGTTTACTTTTGCTTATTCTTGTTTCGGTTTATGTTTCTTTTTCAGAAGGATGTTGCGGGTGAGCCTTGGAGCCCGGAGCTGAAAGTCACAACACTGCTCCGGCACTTGCAGGTTACGGGGTACTGATCTTGATAGTGATCGGGATCTTTTGTGGGGCAGGAGGGGATCATGACTATTGAGCAGCTGAAGAGTCTTACCAATTAAGATACGAGTTAATGCTTGGATATCTTTTATACAGTGAGTGAGTGCCAGCTGATTGATGTAGCTTCGATGGCGCCGCTTTCCAGCCGCTTCAACACTTGAACTTGACCATGGGTATGTGCTTGGAAGACACGCACTTGTCGCAGCACCACTCGGCAAACACCTCCTTGTTGAGCATTTGGAAGGCGGCCTCGGTGAGGCCCACGCAGGTTCTGCAAGGAAAACAAAACATTTCAGCATGGATAACCTTGGGGACTTTGGGTCCAAGAACCTACCTGTGAAAGAAGAAGTTACAACCGGATTCACAGAACACCGCTTCGTCGTTGTCGTTCACTTCCTTGTGGCACATGCCACACGGATATATAGGCGGCGCATTCGGATTCTGGGGATTGAAAACCATCGGCTGACCCGGCGGATACATCTTCCCGCCGCCCATTGTCATCGGTTTGGGACCCACGCCCATTGGACCACCGACGCCCATTGGACCGCCACCGCCCATGGGTCCCATGTTGCCCATGGGACCTCCTGGACCCATGGGTCCTCCACCGCCGCCAAACATATTCGGGCCAGGGCCACCAGCCATCGGATTGTGGTGATGCGGATGCTGATGCGGATGTCCGGGGTGGTGGGGCGACATGTGCGGGTGCGGAGGTCCGTTCATGCCACCTGGTCCGGGTCCTGGACCCGGCACGCCGCCCATGTGACCATGGCCCATGTGCGGTCCCGCATTTCCATGTGGTCCACCCATCATGTGCGGATTGGGTCCGCCGCCCATGTGAGGCGGCATGCCTCCCGGACCGCCGTGCATACCTCCAGGGCCGCCCATCATGTGCGGCGGTGGTGGACCGCCGGGATGATGGTGCGGATGCGGATGCGGGTGTTGGTGCGGGTGGTTCATCAGCTGCGGGTGCGGGGGACCAAGATGCGAGGGCTGCTGCGGCGGCAGCATCTGGTTCATGCCCATTCCGGGGCCGGGGACGCCGTGACCATGACCAGGTGGCCCGCCCATGTGCTGCTGTTGCATAGGAACTGCGTTCGGGTTCATCTGCTGACCCATCATGGGGCCATTGTTGTTATTGTTGTTATTGCTGTTGTTGTTGTTATTGGGACCCTGACCTGGACAAGGACCAGGACCAGGACCAGGACCATTGGGACCGGCGGGCGACTGCAGCGGACTGGGTCCGGCATTGGGCATGCCCGGACTCGGGCCGGCGCTGTTTAGCGAGTGGTGCGGTGACATGGCGGGCGGCGCTGGCGAGGATGTAGGCACTGACGTGGACGACATCGACGAGGTGGCCGTCGATGTGGGCGTGAGCGAGGGCGTGGCTCCCGGGGCTGGCGAGGGCACCGAGGTAGCCACCGAGGTGGCCGAGGGTCCGTTTGACTGCAGCGACGTGGGCACGCCGCCCAGACGGCCGGCTGCTGGCGAGAGGTGAGGATTTTGATTGTTAATGCTGCCGTTGTTTGTATTGCTTCCGTTGTTGTTGTTGCCTCCGGGATTACCGTTGCCGCCGAGCATGTTGTTTCCCGGTCCGCCTGGGTTGTTGCTGTGCGCGGGAGAGATGCCACCGGGTCCGACCAGGCCGCCGGGCCCGGGTCCTGGACCTGGTCCGGGTCCACCCGGCATGTGTCCGCCATGACCCGTTGGTCCATTGCCCAGTGGACTGTGCAATGGAGGCGGGCCCATCTGTCCGTTGTTCATCGGTGGCTGCGGAGGTTGTTGTTGTTGCTGCTGAGCACCTGGATTACCGCCAGGACCAGGACCAGGACCTCCGGGTCCCGGTCCCGATGGCGGTCCCAGCGGGCTGCCAATCGGATTTCCCATCGGCGAACCCATGGGCAGTGAGTTCATCGGTGAATTCTGGCCCGGACCACCACCCATCGGGGAGCCCTGCATGGTACGTGGATTGGGGCCGTTGGGGCCAACGCCCATTGGCGACAGGCCGCCCATGCCCATGTGATGGGGTGATATGCTGGGGCCACCCATTCCGCCCATGGGGCTCATGCCGCCCATGCCGGCCATGCCGCCCATGGGACTCCCCATGGGGACAGGGCCACCGGGTCCTCCAGGGCCGCCTGGTCGTCCATGGTTCATGTGCGGCGGCAGGCCCACACCCGGTCCGGGCCCCATTTGATGCGGATGCATGGGACTCATGCCTCTCATCGGCGGCGGTCCGCCCATGTGCGGATGAGGTCCATGCGGATGGCCCATTGGTCCGCCCGGATGATGCGGATGCATGTGCGGGTGCATGTGCTGCGGTGGAGGCGGTCCGCCGCCCATTCCCATGCGATCCTCCCAGTGCGGATGGCCACCGAAGTGGCCTCCAGGGCCTCCACCCGGACCGCCGCCCATCTGGTTCATCGCCGCCATGGCGGCTGCCGCTGAGCTGGACATCGCCGAGACCTGGGGGCTATCGTCGAACGGATTCGAGGCAATAATGGTGTCGCCAAAGCCGCCCATCGGTGGCGGCGGCAGCAGGTCCTGCGGCGTCGGCGGCGCCTGCTGCTGCTGCATTGAGTTAGCTGCAGCTGCTGCAGCGGCCGCCGCAGCCGCAGCCGCTGCTGCCGAATTGGCGGCACTGGACGTTTTCCGCCGCTTCTTCGGATTGCTCGGCGCCGAGATGATGTCCGACGGTGGCGGCGGCTTAAAGTCGGGCGGACATAGTCCGCCCGCTGGACCCGGCAAACGATATGGCGCCATACCGAGATTATGGGTCATATTCGAGGTATTTTTCTTCCGAATGGTGGCAGCTTTTTCTTCAACTACGGGGTGGCAAGAAATTCGGTTTTACGCGGCGTCGCCAATCCCCCGCTGGAGATCTCGACGCTGGTGAAGTTGGGGTGGGGTGGGATGGGGCTGGGGAGAGCTGTAGCAGACCTCACTAAATACGGCTCCTCCTCGTCGTCGGGATTCTCCTGGGGCAAGCAAATCCGAGCGTGGCTTGTCGGAATCGGTGGGCTTGGTGCCGGTTATCCACTTGGCGCGGCCTGCGTCCGCCAGGGGGTTAGGAGCCTGCGGGTGGTGGGGAAATTAAACCTCCGCTCGTCGGGTGTAACGGCCATTACTCACCAAATCATCTCTTGGCCAGGATCCGGGCTAAAATTCGAGTTTCTGGTGCGGCCGCCGCCGCAGGTAGTAAACACTTTCGGCGCAATGAACGGCAACCCCGTTTCCTTTTTTGGGTTGGCAACTCTACGCAGGCAACTCAGCGCTGCTGCAGCGTCGTGTTGTTTCGCTTTAAAAGCGCCAAGCACCTGCCGCCGCTGGCTTGCAACACACGGTGGGGTAGCCGAGAGGAGGGGGGAACCAGGGCTTTTGTTTATAACTATTTCGCACTCCGATCGACCAATTCGTGCTCGGAGATTGCCCCCTTTCTGCCAACGCTCTCTCGCACTCGCACACACTCGCGCCCTCTTCTTCTTGCCAGCGATTTTATGTCCTTTTCGCACCGCCGCGGCAGCAATTCGCTGCGTTTGTGGCTTTAATTGCAATCGCTAATTGTTGTGTTTATATCTTTATTTGCTGCGTCTGCACGGACCCGGAGGCTGGCGTGCGAAAATGTGCTGCGTTTCGTTCGCGTTCTCGGTTTCTTTTTTTTTGTTGATGGCCGCTGCTGCAGCATCAACTTTTATTAAAAGCGGGGTTTGCGGGGGAGGCGGCCCTCGCGCGTTTTACCGTTTGCGCGCACTGCGTTCGGTTTTTTTCTACCGTATTTCAGCAGTAGCACATTAACCCTTGTTTGTTTTGTTCAATTTTTGCGTGCGAGGAAGCGAAATATAAATAATTTTCTCGCAAGTCCGCCAGTGTGACCGTGTGCCAGGGCAGGCTAAACGCCGGAATTCCAGAGTTGCGGCTCAGTGGATGAGTAGTCGATAACACGAGATTTTTTAAAATTAATTAATTTTTTTTTTAACTTTTCAATTAAAAGCATTTATTAAGATCTTAAACAAATGAAATTAATTAGATATGATAGTTTTAAATGACTATACTTGTATTTAAAACAATCAAAATAGCTGGAACAATAAGGTTATATATAATTTAATTAAATAAAATCAAAGTGTACCATTTATTTTAAATTAGAAAATATTAATAATAAATTTAAACTTACCGGCTATCGGTCGTTTGTTTGTTATCGGACTATCGCTCGTCTCCCATCGCAAGGACGCTTAATAATTTGGCGCTACAAATTGGTTTTTGTACGATTTGCAATATAACAACAAAAGTGGAAACGAGATGTGGGGCAACTTCGAGGCATCATCCCGCGAGGATGAGACCATCTCCAATGTGTTCTCCTCTAGGGGCATCTTTCAAATCAGCAGCGAAGAGGAGGTGAGTCCGTAATATAGGTAAAATCCTGTTTACAGTTAGTTTAAAGTTCGTCCTTTGTTTTCTCTTTTTTTAGGTGACTAAATATCCGGTCGTGTTGGCCTCGGTGCAATGCGGCAAAATGGTAATAGCCATCGACAAGTGCCTGCTGCTCCTCGAGGACGAACTGGTGGCCGAGTGTGCCTGCCTGAACTTTGGGGCCACCATCGAGGCGGTTGGGATCTCCTCCAGCGGCAACCTTATTGTCTGCGGTCTTAGCGACGGCGAGGTCCATGGGGTGTCCATCAAGGGACTGCTCCTATTCGCCGTGTGCGTGAACCTGGAGGATGTGACCGTGTCGGGGGGCACCTTCCGGAGCATCCATCAACTGGGCCAGCAGTTCTATTTAACCTGCAGGAATGGCAGCATTTACTGGTGAGAGACTGGAGACAGTTTTAGGCCCAAAAAACGTTTTTTGATTCCATTTTCTGTTCTTCCAGCCTCAGTGACATCGATGAGCGCTCTTTGGACTCCCTGTCCAATATGACACTGAAGGAGAACGAAACCATGGCCAGCGAGAAGGCCCTCCTCGAGGATGTCACCATCAGGCGTATGTCCACGGGACGTTCGAATGCCAATGTGGACTGCGTGGTCCTGCTGCAGCATCAAATCAGCAGCCCCAATGCCCAAAATAACCAAGAAGACTTGGGCTTGGATCAAGGCTTGATCATCGCAGGAGATCATGGGACACTGAGCTTCAGAACCAGTTCCAACTCCGACTTCACGCGCATCACTCTGCCTGATCATTTCGGGGATCTCAAGCAGATCTACAACCTGGAGCACTGTGTGTGAGTTGATTTTCACCTTTTTATAAACCGTAAATTAACCATATTCTCTAAAGGATTGCCCTGACCCACTCTGGACACTTGCTGGACATCTGTCCGTACACCCGCCTTGTGTACATGTGCCACACTAATCAGCGCCAGAGTCTGCTCATCGAGGATTTGCTGGTGATCGAGTGCAGCGAGGAGAACATAGAGCTGCTGCTGCTAACGAAGCCCACGGAAGATGGGCGCTTCATCAAGATTGTGGAGTATCCTTGTAGGTATTATTTCACACTTATTTACCCTATTTAACCCTGGAGTTACCAGCTTTGAAATGCAAAAACGAGGTGGAGGTGCCGGCCCACGCCTGGCTCGTGCGCCAGCCCAAGTGTGCGGTGAATCTGTATTATCTGGCGGCCAAGGAGGTGAATCGGGAGAGCATACCCACGGTGGTGGAGATGATGCTGGTTTCCGAGACCGATCCCAGTGATCGGTTCAAGAAACTGATAGCCAAAGGACGCCTAGAAGAGGCGGAGGTAATGTGGATATATATATTTATAGAAATTTGTTAAAGGTTTTCTTTGTCGTTCCCAGGAATTTGGGGTCCAGTTTGAGCTGTGCCTGCAGCCCATTTATGAGGCCAAGGCCAAGCGCATACTCGTGGAGCTGTGCAACTCCTCCTCCGCCTCCTCCTCCTCCTTGCTGGATAGCAAGTTCCAAAGCCTTTTGGAGCTGCTGGCGCAGATTGAGAGCAAGGCTTTTATCAAGAGTCATCGCATGATCAACCTGAGCTCCAGACACATCCTGGAGCGTTACCTGCGCGAGGTCCAAAAGCGCCTCAGCTTTGAGGTGGGTGCACTCTCCGAGTTAGGCCCAATAATCCCTACTCTCTCTTTAAGGACGACGAAGAGGACATGCTGGAGATCGACGAGCAGCTGCTCCGCCTGAAAACCCTGGCCATTACCGATCCCTATGAGTGCAATACAGACTGGCAAAAGTTCATTTACGACAAGAATCTCGTGAGGATGGTCAAGTCCCTGTTCAACACGGACATGCCCACGGCCTGTCTCATTTGGCGTAGGCACTCCTGCAGCATTTTGCCTCTGCTCAACGAGGATGAGCTGCGCACCCTGCTGGGCTTCATACCCGGCAACTCGAAGCCCTTCAATGTGGTGCAGTGGCTGCGCCAGTTTATACCCCTGGTGAGCAACACGCATCCCGGCATTATGCCTTTCATAACCGACTGGAGCATTGAGATGACCCGCAAGCTGCAATACAGTCCCCACTGGCCGGATATTGGCCTGGAGTTTGCCTCCAAGATCCTGGAGATCTTCGAGGAGATACAGTTTACTTACTCGTGAGTTGATCCCGCTTCTTCCTTTAATTCTCCTTGAATATCTTTGGGTGTAAACCTTTTCCAGGGACGTTCGTCGCCAGCAGGAGCGCAATCTGGGCAAAATTCGGGACCTGGTCAATGCCCTACAGGACCTGTCCGTGCTGAAGACCCACTACAACATGGGCTTCACCCTGGACAACTACATGACTGACTCCATTGAGGCCACCGCCCTCAGCATCCTGCAGCATGTGCAGCTCGACAAGCTGAGGCGTCTAGTGGAGCACTTCTTGTACCCCATTTTCCAGGAGAAGGGTCGCCACCCGCAGGACGTGATCAGGCAGTACATAGCCCAGTTGGTGGCCAGTCGGCAAGCGTCCAGCACTTGGCTAGATCGAGCCATGGCCTGCATCGAGCTGCTGCACAACGAGGACAGCCGCCTGGAGTGTGCCTTGTCCGTGCTCAGGAATGCCCCAGTGCCCTGGCCCGAGTCCCTGGCTCCCCTCATCCGCCTGCGCAACTCCACCAATCCCCTGGCCTTGAAGATCAACGATGAGTATGAGATCCAGGTGATAAAGATCATGAAGGCCAAGTACGGCTGGCCGGCGGACAGCTCGGAGCTCAATGTGGAGCTCTTTGCCATGCGGATGGTCAAGATGAACCTGCCCGACATGCTGCAGGACATCCAAACGCTGACCAAGGCGGCACCCGACATCTCGGTGAGTGCGAACCTCCACTGCTGCTACCAAATGGCTCGACGCGGGCAGATCGAGCAGGCGTACGAGTTCTTCAAGACTCTGAGCAAGGAGAAGTACTCGGAGGATGGCCAGCATGTGGTGGAGATCCTGGCCACCTTGCTGGAGAACACGCCACACGCGGCCTTTGCGAAGGAGTCTAAGGCGCAGGAGCATCAGAATGTCCTGGAGCTCTTCAAGTTGTGTCTCCCCCAAGCGGAGGCCTCCTACGAGCGGCGCTACTTGATGATCAAGCATCGCTTTCAGCTCAGCCAGAAATTTGGTGTGGAACTCACTTGCAGCAGCGAGCTTATCCCCCTTCACAGGCGCCTCGAGTTGCTGGATGAGACCCTGGAAAGGATCGTGGAGCGGGCTCAGGCCAAGCCCAACATGCCTTCTTTTATTATCAGCGAAATGTTGGAGCTAAGCACGGCTCTGGGCTTGTCGCAGGTCGCAGGCCTCCAGCGGATTTGCCACCGGGTGGGTTGCCTGCCTCTGAGCTGTGCCATTGCCTACCATGTGACGCAGTTCATCGATTGTGGGCCCAGCAACGCCGAGGACTTTATCAACCTGGCTTTGGAGCTGATTATCCAGCAAATTGAGAATGCCAAGGGGACGGATAATGGTGGGTACCACTGCATCTTTTTTCCGGCATTTCTCTCAAGTTAAAGGCTTAACTCCTCTTCAGATCTCCCCTCCTCCCTTCAGCTCATCACCGACAGCGATCCCTTGAGCTTTCCCCTGGCCTACGAGCTGCTCACCATGGCTCAGACTCACGAGCAGTGGCGTCGCCGGGACCTCATCGAGGTAATCAAGTATGTGAGGGTGGTGGTGATCCACTACTCCTTGGACGCCCTCAAGAAGCACTATGAGGGCAAGGAGCAGGCCATCAACGAGCACATTTGCCGCACTTTGGAGGGAACCACCCTGGTGTTCGGAGAGAGCACCCTCAACTTTAGCAGTGCCCTTAATGGCTCCTTCGACGCGAAGCCTGTGCTGCAGGTGCCAGCGGCTAAGAAGCGCCACTCAGTGTCCATATTCGATGAGGTGGAAGTGCAGCCGGCACAGCAGCCGCAGAAAAAGGTAAAGTGAAAACGGGAACCTCCCAAAACGTATAATTCACCAACCATCTTCCTTAGAAAATCCTTGGTTCCCACCTGCCTGTGGTCAAGTTCCTGGCCAGAACCCTACGCCTCATGGTGATCGAAGCGGAGCCCAACAACTCCCTGCTGATGCACATACGCCAGGCTCTCACGGATAACCCCGCCGAGGTGGTGGACAGCGCCCAGACCGACTTCTTCCAGTCGATGGAGCTGCTGACCAAGACCAAGGAGCACGACGTTTGGTACGTGATGCTTCAGTATCTGCTGGAGTTCCAGCAGCACAACTGCCTCAGCAAGCGCATCATCAATGAGGGCTTCATCACCCTGCAGCTGCGTCGCATTTTGCGCAATGCGATCAGCAACAAGAATGTCAACTTCATTGAGCTCTTCACCATGCTAGTGGTGAACACGGATGCCGTGGCCCTGCTGGACAAGCTTTCCAAGGAGGTCAAGTCCGACCTGCAGATGATCAACTGTCTGACCCTGTCCGCCATGTACAGCGAGCATCTGGATGATGTGGAGACGGTGGAGAGGCTGAGAGCCAAGTATGAATATAAACTTAAATTCAAAGTTTTTTTTTATGTAAAATAATCCTTTCAGACGCTTGAAACTTTATTATTACCTGGAGTTCTGCCAGCAGGATCCGCGCATCATAGGAAAGTTCAATGCCGAAATGGACAGCGTGGAGAACCTGCTCAAGGAGTTCCACAACAAGCAGCTCGATGTGCGTCTACTGGAGCGCATCAGCCGAGACTTTGGCTTTGATTTCCAGAAGATTTTAATAACTCAGATCCTCAGCATACTGAGTGGCCAGGAGCTGCGCTTCGATGTCCATCTCGACAGCTTCGGGGAAGAGAAGCTGGTGATGCTGTCCAGCGCCCAGGAAATGCTGGACATGTGCCAGCCCTACATAGAGGCCATCAAGAACGTGGAGCTCTTTACCTCGAAGCTGAAGCAGTTCATCGAGGAGGTGAGTCCTTGTGGGAGGAAAGCTTTGTGGGAGCTACTAACCTTCAGCTTCTGTTGTCCAGATCAACATTTACTTTTACGAGCTGTACATGTGCGTGATCAACATCCTGATGTTCTTCAATGCCGCTCCTAAGGAGATGGAGATCTGGAAGAACATCCTGCGCTTTCTGCGCTACAAAATGACCGGCCGGCGTCGCAACCGTCCGAGTCAGTTCGAGACGGACATGTGGCTGAAGTCTCACAAGGAGAATGGCATTCTGCCCAAGATCTCGCGCTATCGTTTGCCCTTCAAGGCGATTGTGGAGCAGCCGCTAAAGGATATTCTCGGTGGGTAAAGCAAGTCCTTTTCCAAGTTCCCAAAATGCTCAAAAAATTTAACAGTTAGCGAACTCAGTGTGGACAACTGCCTGGGCTGGTTCCCCCTGATCCAGATGCACACCTCGCTAAAGGGCTCCAAGGACAGTGCCCAGAACTGCGACTACTTCTGCATGTCGGCGGTGAAGAACTCGATAGCCGAGTACAAGTCCAGGAATGAGCCAGAGTCCTGGAGTCTGCATCCCACGAACAATGCCTTCCTCATGTCCATTCTCCGCCTCGTGGAGAACATACACAATCCGAACAAGGCCTTCCTGATCCTCTACTACGTGTCCAACTATGCCCGCGACGGAGCCGACCAGGTGGAGGCCTCCTACGAGTGCTGGAAGTTCATGCAGGAGAAGGGCGACCTCATCACCGACAAGGAGCACATGGCCAAGGTGAGGCGACGCTATCCCATCCAGAAGACGCAGCACCTGCTGCATGTGTACGGCCTGACCGACGAGCGGCTCTTGAACCAAGTGGAGAATCCCAGCGAGCTGATCAACAGCCTGTACCACCACGAGCTTATCCTTAAATCCTCGAAAGTGGACATCAATGCCCTGGTGGGGGAGATAGCCAAGCTGCATGGCCTCTGCCTGGACACCATACAGTTCCGCTTGCTGCAAAAGTGGCTCTCGGTGACCATGGAGCCGACGGACAATACCATGCTGGAGGAGACCTTCATGGAGGAGCCGGAGCAGCCGAGCGGAGGGGATGGTACTACTGGCCTCCAGAATGCCAGCGAGAATGTGAACAGGGCCTTCTACATCCTCTCCAGCTGGCCCAAGGCGGAGGCTGTCAAGTTCCTCGTGGGCCTGATCTTCAAGGGCGGGTGAGAAGACCCAAAAAACTGGAATTTCATGAAACTAATGAGTTTTTTTTCAGCTCCATGAACACGTCAACGCAGCTGCAGATGTACGAGTGCTACTCGAAGCTCAACGACGGGAGCAACTCCTTCACCAGCACCATCAACCAGAAGCAGTTCATCAGCATCAAGTGCGTCAATGACCTGAAGACCCTCGGCTACAAGTCGAACCTGGAGAAGTTCGCCGGCGAGCAGTGCAACAAGATTGACATCCTGAAGATGATCTGGCAGCGCAATGCCCAGAATCCGCTCTCCCTGGAGGTGATGGCCAACATCTGCCTGGGCTTCGATGTCCACCTGCCCAAGATCTGGAACGGAATCCTCAAGCGCATGATCATGTTCAATATGGTGCGAGAGCTGAACGCCTTGCTGGATGTCCTCAGCTGCCGGCCTCATCTCCTGCATTTGGATGGCCTTGCCCTGGCCTGGGACTATGTGCTGTGTCATCCGCTAAAGAATGCTGTGCAGACACGCTCCTTTGCCCAGGAGGATCAGCTGCACAAGACCCTGCTGCGGCTGCAGGGCTGCCCGGTGGTCCACTCCCTCAATCTGCTGCAGTTCGCCGAGTACTGTGTGGTGATCCACCGACCCCACATGGCCGCCGCCGTCCTCAGCTTCTGCGAGAGTTCGGAGGAGAGGCAGAAGATCAAAGCGGTAGGATTTTAAGAACCTATTTATTGATTTATTTATTTTATATTTTATTATTAATATTTATTGTTTTTTCATCTTCTAGCGTATACATTCCCGTCCCGTGGATAATCTACGGCAGCAGATTTTAGATCTGGAAGATGCCGGCCTGCTGCCAGTGGTGCTTAACTTTGCATTGAAGGAATTGAGTCTCTGAGCGGCAAGTGAGCATTATTTTTAAACTTTTTACACTTTAGTTGTATAAATAAATGAAGTTATATATAAAGGGAGTGCCATTTTAATTAATTTATTTCTCTTTTAGAAATCTATGTAGAAATTTTCAGAATAATATGTACAAATCTGGAGTACTCATTTTTTGGGTGAACTATATCCTAGAGCAGTTCTGGCTCCTCAGGAGGAGTTGTGCTCCCTAAATTTATCGAACTTTATATTAATTCAGTTAATATAATTACATAATAATTAATTAATTTTTTAATTCGGAAGCTTGAAATGGAATCATTTCATTTATTTTCAAGCTTTAATTTTTCAATTTCAATATTTATGTAAATTTACCCCTTCGAGGGTATTAAATTTCAGTCAAAAGTATAAAACGCCGTGAAGGATCCATTTCCGACCCTATAAACCATATACATTCTTGATCAGCATCAGGTAGCGAGTCTTTCTAGCCATGTCTGGCAGAAAACAATTTTTATGCAATTTTACAAAATTTTATAAGGGGTAACATCGTAAAAATGCTCAAAAATCGACAAATATTTTGATGTTTTTAAATTTAAAGTTTAGCAAGCAGATTTTTTAACCTAACAAAAACTAACGTAGAACAGCTTTCCGAATTCAAATTAATGAATTTTTGGCTTACTTATAATAATTTAAAACTGGATGGATAAATATTTTGCTTTCCTTAATTTTTTTAATTAGAATTTATTCCTTTGCAAAATCATCATTAATACTGCTAATTCGGGGGAACTCCCTCCGATCAATCATCCCAGACCTTGATTTAGCAGGTGTTAATCAGAAAGGCCAAGGCTTACGCTATCTTGGGGGATCCAGTGACCAAAAAAATTAACAATGTTCGCGGTGACGTCATATGCTGTATGTATTTATCACTACCACATACCCACAGTGGTCCAGAGCGCGCACAATGACGATAAAAAATGCAATATATC